>JAQFYM010002090.1:0-26153 GCA_034694785.1 Agrenia bidenticulata | reverse complement strand
TGCTAACACAAATACAGTTTAAAGTGATTTTTTACAATTAAAGCATACAGAAAGTGAATATAGAAGATCGTTGTCTAATTTGACGCTTGAAGGTTACGCTACATAACAAAAAAAATTTTCACCAAAAAAAATTAGACTAAATAAGTACTCAGGAATTTTTAGATACATTTTTATTCTAGTTTCTAATATTTCTCCTAATCCTCCGTATTTTTTTTTGTAAGGAACCGCGGATTTCTCATAAAAAAGCAAAATTAGGAGAATTAGGCGGACCTCCTAAAATAGAGAGGCCTGGTTATAATATTACATTGTATGTGGATTACATACAAATTTACACATTCAATTAAAAGCATAGCCAAGATGCGGCATACGGACGTTCGATATAATAAACCTTGCATATCAAAATCCTTTTACAAAAATTTATAAAAAATACGTTATTATTTTTGCGATAAAAATATTAAGTTTAAAACATAACTATGTTGTTTTTAGATCGACTAAATTGTCAAAAACAAATCAACCGGTCTGCAGTACCTGGTAACTTAGAATATGCAGACATAACTACAACCAATACACATACTGTGCAAACATGCTATTAATTTAATATTACTTTTTCTGTGTATACAACTCTCCTGTAGTACGACTAGCCGGTACACAGTACATTTATTACAGAAAAACTGGTTATATCAGATGATATTATTTGGGAAGAAAAATTCATAAAGCAGAAGCTATAGCATACACGCATTTATAAAACTTGCCGTCGATGTAACTTAGATTAAATCACACAAATCTTGTATCAAAAACTTACTTTAAAAGCGTTGACAGAAAAAATTATACCCTATAACGCTTTTTAAATTGATACTAAAAACAACATTAATTGAATCATTTATCTGCTCATATTTTAGAAAACATCATACCATACTTATTTTGTTAATATGTATAAGATATAAGATATTCTATATGTGTTTTAAAAAAATCTATTTTTCATTGCTGTCTTATCTTTGATGAGGTTTTGCAAAATACCGACTGAAAAATAAAATTGACGTAACTTTATTATGCTTATTCGACATATTTATTTGTAAAAAATCTTTATATATTTAAACCAATGCCGGAAACCGGAAATGTCTTAAATACCGTTAAACAACCGGAACCGGTATAAGTCTAAAAAACTGTACCGGGACTGGCCAGATCGGAAGTTTACCAGCCGGAAACCGATAGTGTTCCGTGACCTGCGGTAGCCCTAGTGTAAATATACTTTTAAATATTATATTGTAAAATTGTATACCAGTTTATTTAATAGTACGATGTAGAAACATTTACGTAAAATCAACTAGTTAAAAAAAACTAGAATTAGCAATAGTCACCCCTACAAACAAAAAGGGGCCCCTTCTATGATAAAACGAAAATTAGAAAGCCTTTTGAGCAAAGTATATATATGATAAACTACTTACATAAATTGTGATAACAGAACAAATTTTTAGCACTATGTTTGATACTTTGTTTTGATATGGTGGAATATATACAATGACATATGTATTATTCTAAGAAAGACTATCATGAAACGCATTGATAAGCTTTGATTGTATAAAATCAGAGACTGCACCTACATTGAAAAGGATTTAAATCGAAATACTTGCTTACATGCGATTTGTGGACTTCTAAAATTATGTTTTACTAGTTTAGTATAACATTTCATAATTTTAATAGTACATAGTAAATGGGAAATAAACCCCATTGCACACGACTTTGAAAATGTTAGAAATATTATAATGGTAAGAGTTGATGTACTACTGTCACCCCTCGTAAATTACGAACAGTACGTTATATTCGAGAATACCGGGTTTTTCTGGGGTTCTCGAATATAACGTAGGGTATGTTATTTTCGAATAAAAACTTGTTTTTTTTGAAATTTTAATTTGGCTTTGTATAAAGTGGTAGGTTATTTTTTTTGCAAAAGAAAATAGATATGTAAGGAAGGTTGTATTTTATATTTACATACTGAAAAGTAAGAATAGTTCATTTTATTAAACACAAAGTAGATAGAATATTAGTATGCATAAAAACTGAGATACTGATATATTATGATTTAAAAAGCACTTTTGAGGTATTTCTTATCCTGAAACAAAAAAAAGCCGAAAAAGAAACGGCATTTAATAAAAATTACCCGTTTAAAGAAAAAATTATCCTCTCCATATTTTTTTGTATACGTTATATAGAAATAAAAGAGGGTTTTTATAATTTTGTAAAAAAGACCGAGTTTTGAACGTAACGGATATACGTTATTTACGAGGGAAGACAGTAGTCTGGTATAATTTTTTAAAGACAACAAATAACTGAAAGACTAAGCAATTACATGAAAAAGGAAATTGCCAATGGTACAATAATGGATATCTTACAGGCAGTGATAAGGTCTTAATTTTATCCGGGACGGGGGGTCAAAATTTTTTTTACCTGTGATAAGCCCATATTTAGGCTTAAAATTACAATATATAAAACTATAATAAGTCACGGGGGAGGGGGGTCGAACCCCCCCCCCCCGACCCCTAGATCCCATCACTGCATATAGGCGTTTTTTGCGGAAATACATCCATCAAATGCATTTAGTTTTGGTATCGTAAATATAAATTGCTTATGTGATTAATCTTGCAGCTTAAGAGATTTTTAATACTGTTAAAATTAACTGAATAGAAGAAAATGATGCAAACGCGTTTTTATCCAGTGACCGAACCCTACATACCGCGTTCCGTCTATAATTTTAGCAATAAAAATATGCCAGTCATCTTAAATCTGACGAATTAAACAATCTATATGTCAAGAGAAAAATATACGATTTCTTGTGGTATTTATCGTTTGTCAACAAGATGGAACAGTATACACGATATGCTAGAGCGGGCAGTCAAAATAAAATCAATAATCTTAGATTATTTATATATGAAGAAAAACAATAGGTTAATTGGATTGCTATGTCATGATAATATTAGCGAGTAAAAATCTGATCTTTTGCATATAGCAAACCCGATTAAAGAAGTGCATTATAATAACATCAAAATCAATGATGCATTCAACCCTGTAACGCTTGCCCCCAATTCTAACACTGTTTTAACACGCTCAGGTAAAATTAAGAATTTAAACCCATTTACCTGCTTTACTTTGGGATTCACATCCAATCTTTAAATTGATAGTGACATATGATAATTTACCTTGTAAAGTTGGATGTGCTATACTTCTATACCCTGGAAAGAAAAAGAGTTTTTCTAAAGATGGTCGTAAATGAAAGCAAAAGTAAGTGGATTAAGCGTTGTAAAGCTTTGCTTTAAAATTTGACATTATTTAGGAAAAATATAATCTTAAAGTTGAAGCTAATAAGAAAAATAATGGAGGACAATTGCAGCGCCAGGAACATATAATGACTATTACGCGCAGAAAACAACATTAAAAGGTATTTCTATGGTTAATATACATACATACGATACTTTAATAGTCTGCTCACTACACCCGGAAGTACTATTGTAAATATTGAGCATCATAAACTTACTTTCTTTGGTATAAAATTTTATTTCGTCAAACGATTACCTTACGATACAGGCATTAAGTGTACCCACTAAACAATGTTATTGACCTGCAACGGTCTCTTAAACACCAAAAAAATGCTTAATGATTGACAAGACTATTTAAAAATAGTCAAATTGCAATAACAAGATCTGCACGCAAATTTATTCAAAATGTAAATAATAGCTAAACATTCTAAGATGAAAGCAATTCATATCATAATAAACAGAAAAAAATATAGCTTTTTAGTTCCAGAAAAACTTAATTTGTATTATAGCTTTATTTATTTCAAATATATGTAACTGCTATTTTATATATAATGTTGACATAATTATCACGTATTTTTCTAACCGCAAATAAAAAGTTATATTTACCGTACAGTCCCGATAGTAAGCAATGAAAACTAAAATATAATGGTTACAAAATTGGGCCAAAAACTACCCTTTAAACGCGAAAATATGTCTATAGCAAATTCTATTTTTTTAGTTATATTGCTTACTTCGGGTCTGCACGGTATATATTAAGTAATATTTTATTGTGATAAGGCTGTTAAACAAATAATACAATATCATATGCTATAATAGTTGCACCAGAATATACCGTTAATACAAATAAATATATGTAATTGATCTATATTTACATGATTCTAAAATTAAAATTTAAATTGTACTGTAATACAGCCATTGTTTTTTTTGTGCAATCAAATAGATTTTTTATTTGTTTTTTTTGCATCCAAACTACTTTATATGTATTATTAAATATGAAACCTGATATAAAAATATACTGTTAAATGCACAAAAACTGTATGATTTATATATATCGCACATATGCAAGGCTGTTTACACTTTTAGCTTATTATATAGATCCCAATGGTTTAATAATCAGCAGACCTATTATTTATATACAGTGTAATGATAATTTCAATGTAATTAAATATTATATTTTTTTATAACACTAAAAAGTAAGTTTTACAATTAATGCAGGGTATTTTTCTTAACAAAAAAAGTATCTTTTTAAATCTTAAATGCATATAAATGTAAATTTTTCCGGTATTATATTATACACATTACCCAGATTACCCATGAGCAAACCACTTAAAATTTGGGAATTGCAGTTGTTTTCTCCAATTTTTCCTTTTTAGTGTAAAACGGCATGCTTCGAAAACTTAAAAATAGGATTTTTTGGCAAAACTAATATAAGTAAAAAAGCAAGACAAATTATAGGAAAAAAAATGAAAAAAGGATATACTATTATCTAAAACTTTGTACAAAAAAGGCAATATTTTTTTGAAAATAATATTTACGACAAAAAAATTCCGTAAAGATGAAATAAGTAGATTTAAAAAGCTTTTACTTATATTTAAATCGAACTTTTGCAGAACACAACATGAAGGAAACATTTTTATCGTATGTAAGCGTATGCAAATATTTTCATACTCTTTTTTTTATAAAATATGGATAACTCAAACCAAAAATTCAACTTAAATAGATAAAAAAACTGCAAAAAATGTGTACTGAATATTTCGAAGAGAGCTTCTTTTTCTTTATAGCAGGCGTAAAAATTTTAACATTTTTTGATTTTATTTTTTTTCTTTATAAAATAATATTTTTTTGTTGGGCCTTTTATAAAATAATTACAAGCCAAATATCCGTATCAAATTAAAAGCAAATAAATGACTTTATTACTGTTGTGCATATTTTATAACATGTAGCTGGTTAAAAGAATACAGAAGTATGTGATATAAAATGACCATATTTACAAAGATTATGCTTTAATTCTTACTAGAATTTTAAAATGAGATCATTGCCTATTTGAAAAAGGAAGCTGAATAAAAACATTTTGCGTATAAAGAAAAAAGGATTAATCATGTATTGATTTTCGAAAACAAAGAAGTAGTTGCTCTACTGACCTATTTTACCATATCCTGCCGAAAGTAAGAAATGCATTATAAAAAAATAAATGCATTGAAAATATGTAGAAGCATATATTGCAACTATAAATTAGAATTTAAGTCAGAATTTTTGACTGGTTAATCTCTTTTTTTCGGCAGGATACGAATTTAGTCAAACATGTAGAGATAAGAAAATTTTAATAGAAAAATAAAAATTTGAATAAAAAATGCCGTAAAATGATCATTAAACGAAAAAACAAGTTGCTTTTTTATTTAAGCTCATAATTAAAATATAAAAACTTTACAGTCGTTTAAACTCACTTTTAGTTTACTTTCAGTATATTAATATATGTCAAAAACGAAAATAATTGTGAAATATAAGTAAAAAAGATTTCAAACATTTTTAGTTTTTTTTATTAAGTAATCTTTTAACGATAATATTTTTTGAACTGCCTGCAATTTAAAATTTAGCTACAAACTAAAATCTGGTAGTTTTCTTCTTTGTAAAGTTTCCGATAAGCTAATTTGACTAAAATTCGATTCAACTGAGCTGTGTTTGCAAATGCTGTAGCTAATACACCACAAAAGATGTCTATTTCAGGCAGTTGTGTGCCAATATTTTTCCAGAACGCACTAAAATTACAAAGTTTACTCATTCTGTCGGCTTTTTCGTTATATAAAAGATCTTTGAAATTTTTTTACAAAGGAGCAAATTAGGATCAAAATTTGCTAACTCAGTAACAGTTCTAGTTTTTAACAGGGTATTTACGAAACGTTATAATTTATTTGGTAATTTACGGATTACCAATTTCACTAGAAAGCTAGATAATATAATACGAAATTAAATGAGGGTATTGTATCTATTTCTTTTATTGCGCATAAAATTTTTATAGTTTAAAAATAAAAAATTTTAACGGAAGTATGTAAAAAAGTTCATTTTGCTCTGTTTGTGCAAAAAATATAAAATGCCGCAACAAGAATCTTGCTTTTTAAGTATAAACAAGCTGCAAATTTATTTAAGTATTGAAGTAACTTAGATTTTAGTGTGTAAAGCAGCTCTGTTGTTGTGTTGTTGTTTCTACAATATATTGAATACTAACCAAATTACAAATCATATTGGTATGTTGTAACAAAATATGCAGTTTGTTAGCAGCAGCATATGTTTGAACCTTGCACTTGCACATCAACATTATCAGTGTAAGACTAAAATTTCTCTTAGCTAAAAAGAGATAACAACCGAACCTTTAATGGTACCCAAGGCCTAAGTTTTTTTTTGTTGTAACTAAAAATTCTAGCTACACGTGAATGCATCCATTTACAAAACCAAATCACAAGATAACAGTTGTACCACCTGAGAGGTAAGACACGTAGTATTTATCACTGAATAAGATTATATTGCCGCCTCGAATATAATAAAAAAATACATGAAGTGTCATTAAACTTGCCTTTAAATAATGTGTTAATAATTTTCTTTCTTACAAGATTCAATTTTTTTATTTTACACCGAACTTTTACTATGTCAGTTTTTACCTTTTCTAATCTAGAACCAATGCCACTGTTTTTTTCCGGTCATTGACCTACATCCACCAGTTGCGATTAAAATTAATTTATGACGCCAATCCTCTAAAACGATTGCAGATGTATAAGACATAATTCAAACATTTTTAATCCGGTCTGTTGAATATCTATTGATATTATTATAATATGAAAATATTCAACAACGAAATTTTTTATCCACTTTGCGCTGATAATATAACAACTTGTTGATTACCAAGTACTAGAGATACTCGCAAGTAAAAAGCACTACGATTTCCGCTTTAAAATCCATCTTTTATAGCAAAATAGTTCAAATAGATTTGACTTAACCAGAAACATCAAATTGGCTATTAACATATACTACGTCATTCCAGCCTCATTGCGCACATCTTTTATATTTCATGATAATTTGTTAACGTACGTAAGCAACTTAAAAGATTACTGCAAAGTTAAAACTCATCTGTTTTGATTGTGTTTAATTTTTATATATTATTTCCATATTTAGTACTTAAGTTTTGGATATAAAATCCTGATATATTTTCTAAGAAATTCTGATAAAATATCATTCTAAATCACATATAAAATTGCAAGTTAAATTTATATTGCTAAATTTTTTATTTGTAAAAATCCACTTGAAGCTAATGTGTTGATTGATGTCAGCGGCGCTTTAAAAAAGAAAAACTGTAACTCGAAAGATGTGATTAGGCAGTTTCGGTATATATTATACGGTGTTGTTTTTACTGTAGGCTACGAAGTAGTCAGTTCTATAAGTTGCACAGCGTAATATTTGACTTGAAGTATTCGTGCTCTTGAATATGTTTCTTAAATCTCCTTGCCAAAAACTATGCAAAACAGCAGAGATACAGCTATTATGGACCTTTCTTTCTTTTGCGTTGCTTACTATGATTTATTATTCCATATTTTAGACAATGGGATTCTTCAAATTCTAAATCTTTTATAGTTGTGTTGATCATGCTGTAAAAAAGGTAACTCAAAAGTTAATAATACAGCAACAAAAAAAAATTACTTTACAATATTACAAAAAAAATTGCGATTTTTTTTTTCCAGTCATTATCCTTATCGTCTAACTATTTACTGTCTCATATACACGAACCCCTAAAAAGTGCACTAGCGTTTAACAATACTGTCGTGGCGTTACCCGACTATAGTGATTACTATATAATTCCTGGGTACACGACGCTACCATAGTCTTTCCGGCGTTGAATACATGCTTATGTTTACTATACTTGAATTACAAGTAAAGACATCGAACCGAAGAATTCTTATTTTTATTGCTGATAAAGATATTGCGAGTACCCACTAGGCCATCAGCACTTTACAAATGTTACAAAATTTAAATTTTTGGACAGCATTTTACGATCGTAAATCGTAATAAATAGATTTTTTTGTATAAATTCGATTTTTAAGTGGCCTGCCTATAAGTGTGCTGCAATTGCAATTGTTTTGGGCAAGGTTCTGTTTGCCTAACCAAACCATTTCATCTCTGAGTGCTACGCCTTTTTTAGTATAAAGAACCTACATTTCTAACACAAATTTTGCGTGTCTTACAAGATTATTGTAAAATATACTAGCTTTATCAGGAAGTAGTCAAAGCTGCTTTGAATTGGCTTGTCATAATAATAGATTTACTCAAACAAAACACAAAATCATTGCGATATGGAACTATTTTCTTTTTGTGTTGTAAGCTTTTTCTTCTGTTGGTTAAACTTTAATTATCAGTACTTCTATACTCATATCATCCGTCAAAAGCTGAAACTGCGCTACTTTACTTTGAATATAATTTTGCCAACGTATTATTTTTTTTTGGTCTTGTAAGCTTATCTACACCTTTAAATGACTTCACATATAATATTATACAAGATCTTATATAAAGAGACTTATGCGATTACTTATTGCCGCTTTCTTTATTTTGGTCTATCGTAGCAAGAGGTTTTTTATGTTATTTGACCACGTCATTATCTTGTCTGCGTCAGAAAATATAAAACAAACATGATTTTGTATTCTTTTTATATACGCATGTACTTAAATGACTATACAACTACGACAAAACAAGATTCAAGACTAGAAAAACCATACGAAAAATACAGAACAAAAACGCAGGTACATATTTAAGGAGAAATACCGTAAATTGTAGAAAATAAATACAGCAAACCATGTTTTTCTATCCCACAGAAATAAAATGCAACATATACGCGCGTTTTTATCTTTGCCGGATTGTCAGAATCACACATATATACGCGTTTTTTTGTGGCGGAATGACGTAATTGCACATATATGTGCACTGTTTTATGCCGATTGGCGGCCTGAAACTATATGTCAGGGTGCGTAGGCAGGATTTTTATTGCGGGTATTAAAAAATAAGGCTAAAAAACGATTTCCGTGACTTACGTGATATTAAAAAAAATATTTTTTATATATTTAAAAAAAAAATATCAAGGGGAGGGGGTTATGCTCATATTTTTTCCCTAAATTTAAACCCCCCATAAATTCAGTCGGTAAAAATTACGGAAGGGGGGGGTGTTCCCCCTTGTTCTTTATCGCAACGCCCCTGCATTATGTGTTTTTCTTGGATGCTATATATGAGGGGTTGCAACATATAGGCGTTTTTTTAGATTGTAGCATTGCATTATGCTATGTAATTTTTTTCCTGCACGTTTTTTTGTTTACATATCAATACGGTTTATTAATACACTCATATTTTGACATAAATAAATGCTTAAAACTAAAACAGATTGTACATATATTATTTTTGTTTACTAAATAAAATAACATGCGTCGCAACGGCTTTAATCATTATATGAAAGGTATTTACAAAATTTTGACGCATACAAGTTGACTATAGTTTATACAACATAATTCTTTTTGTTTATAGAAAAATACACATTACAGATATAAGTTTATAATTATGAAAATTTATTGACAAAATGTATTTAATACACATTCTTATTTTAATTTATTACTATTAATTTCATTTTTCTAGAAATAAAACCCAGAATTATCTTTTTTTTTTATTCCCACGACAAGATAAATGAACACGGTCATGTATTAAATGGAGTAAACGATTTTATCAGTTATTTTTATTTTGACCTAACTTGTAAGAAGAATGCTTATTTTTTTTTTTTGTTATCGCGGAGTATTGATAAAATAAAGATAATTATAGGTATTACATATAAAATGCAACAAAACGACAACATTGCTTGGAAGAAAACAATTGTATCACAAAAGTCGTAAAATATGTAAGATTAATCTAAATTATATCTTTATGTAGTATTTATCGTATAAAATCTAAATAATAATGTCCATAAAGTACATAAATTTGTAATTGCTTTACAATTTTTATTTACAATAAACCACCTCTTATGTATTAAGTGTTGCGATGCATGCACGTATACAAAACACCTAGATCTTTTCAAATTTATTTAGCATACAGTTATAATGTAATTTTAACGACGGCTAGTGATAAATACTACCACAGAAAGTGTATATACAAATGTACACGCGTTATAATTACAACGCAAACAAAAATTGCCGTACGCAAAGACATCGCCTATATGTATGCAAGAATCGTTCGCTTAGAACGAAACAAATTGCACATATTTTGTCTTTATTTGTTTCGGGTGACAAATATGTGTGCCGTCAAACTATAGTTCGTGTAAGATTATTACAGTCAAAATTTATTATCGATTAGATTTTGTACTCTAAATTTGGCCAATTTTTCTTTAAGGTTAATCAGCATCTACTTTATATTCAGCTTGTTATGCATAAAACGCATTTAAAATAAAAAACTGTATATAAATAGTATTTTTCATACAAACTTGCATGTACACATTTGCAGATACCAAACAATAAAAAGCCGAACAAATCGATATTTGTATAATTTTTGAAAGAAACTTATAATAATTACAAATTCAACTAGTGTACAATATTTCTGGGATTTTAAATTGTCTGTTTGCAAGCTATGTACTCCAAGTTCATATTATTTCATTTATCAAGATAAGAAACGTACTCGTCTAGTAATTACTGCAAATAAAACAAAACGCCAGTGCAATCTATATTTTGCAATTTGTAACTGCTTTATAAAATAAACAACAACTTTGCACGTAGTTCGTAAATTTTCTGACGTATCACGCTGTTACACATTGCGCTGATTTTGCTGCTAAAAACACTGTATACGTAATGATCAAGGTGCAAAATTCACAACGCATCAGCCATTTTTTCGGATTTGTGTGATTTGTAATAATTATTTCTTAAAAGACTTATCAGGTTTTTATAGTGAAAAGGATGCTATACAGGACATAAAAAAGGGTTTCAATGCTAAATGTTTAGCTCTTTGTTAACGTCAATAATTAAGTGTGCAATATTGTACGAGCTTGTTTCAAATTTAAAAAATAAGGAAAAGTTTTACCGAAATAGCATATTTCGGGTTCAAAGGAAATCCCGAATCCGCAGACTTCTGTTATTTTATTCAATACAAACTTAGTGTCTACAAATTTTTGATCTAGTACATGCAAACGTTTCAGATCGGTCGTATATGTTTTTCGCAGTTAAGAATTTGCGTTAGTCAGCAGAAGATAATGTTATAATACCCGCCGTATGACAAATTTGCGTGTTAAATCAACAGCTGCACAACACAATTTGAAATGGTTGCATGTCATAGAGCATGTTTCTACTAAATAAAACAGTTGATGTCTATATTAAACAAAACACAATTACGAAAATAGTATTGAGACTAAACATTTTGTAGAAAGATTCGACGTCAATGCATTTTCTAGTATCGTATGTATTTTACTTATTTGTCATGTACATGTCTCTGCTTGTTGATTCAACTTTTTTTATAAAATAATTATGCCGGAAAGAATATTGCAGTTGTGGCATATCTTGAACAACTGATAATCTAAAAAAATGCTTTTGTAAATTAAGCGTGAAAAATACATTCAAATGTTATGAATATGGGGTTTTCATTATATTAATCATGCGGATAAGTCTGCTTACAATAGTGTAAAACATATTTACGAATGCATGTGACATTCTAAACAGTTATATAAATTATATCTTAGCAAACATATAACGTATGTTTACTGCTGGGCTTGACCATATTGAGTTTGCAATGCTATTAAGAAAACGCAAGCATAAAAAAAACGGGGTTATTGTTTTATATAAAATCTATCAAAATACAAAAAATTTTCAGAAGATTATACATGATAAATCAGGTATAACTAATATATATTGTTAAGTATAACGTAACTTTAATTTCAATGTAAGATCTTATAGAAAAAGCTATCACTTGATAATCTAGTCGTATTTTGGATATTATACTTTACAAATTTTTCTTATACGCTTTCTAGCCATTTTATATTATAAATTATACGTTTTTTTTAAAAAAGAGAAAGAAAATGTACTATAAAACGAGATTAGACATACATTAAGAGCCGCTAGGCGTTTATTTGCAAATTATAGATTTTTGAGTAATTTATAATGAAACAGAAAATTCGTCGTGCTATAAAATGCCCTTAAAGATATATTATTCTTAAATTAAATTAATTTTTTTTCCAGTGTAAATGGAAGCGTACAATCAGTCAAAGCAAACATATGAAAAAATTAATTTATTAAAGTTTATAAAGTTCGGTAAATTATTTTTAAAAGATCCAACCAATACTATAAATATGTGATTTACTTTAATCAACTCTGACTACGTTGACATAGTTTACACACGTACAAAAACAGCTAGGATTCTTTTTTTATTATGTATTAGCGCCACGTTGCCATTTTCACCTATAATGTCATAAGATCTGAGTGTATCATATATTTAAATACATGTTTGCGGGCATCGATTATTCAGGGCATTAAGGTTATATTAAATCTAACAAAAAAAACTGTATTACTAGAAATTTAAGTTGTTATAATATTTAAACGCTATCAAATAAATTATTTGTCGAAAAATAAGGTAATAATCTTTTTTATTTTGGTACCAATTTTATTAAGGTTGACGGATCTTGCCAGCCATCTTATTTATCAGCAAAATAAAAAAATATTTGGACGAGTTGTGCAATCTTTAATTCTTGCAAATTTTATCTGTCTAAGCAGGCTGGTTTTTATATAATGCATCATTTACAAATTTACTTAGCACATATTTTTGTTTGACACCGAAAAGCATCTGGAACATCAAACTTGCCTATGTATATCACAAAGTACGTGCTCTAGACAGGTACATTTTGATTGAAAAAAAAGCATCAATTATATATCTAGTCAAATATGCAGATCCATCTGTACATATGCGTCGAACCCTTATCATATTATAATTATTGTGCAAAAAATTAAAGCGAAAAGATGAAAGTTGACACCTCCATGTTGCATGCCCTCCGATTGATTTACAAAAAAGCAATCTTGTCAAATAAAATAGTATAAATTATACAAGATAAAACGCACAAAAAAAGACAAAAAACATTTTGTTCCTTCTTAAACTGCAGACTTTATATCCATGGAAGCATTCTAGCTTTTATAAAAAGGGGGTATATTTTGGCTTTTTCGTTGCTACCATCGGCGAAATAATTATTTGATCATGCAATTTAGTACCCAAATTTTGCTCTTTTAAGGTTAAAACAACGTGTCTGCAGTTAATCAACATTAGTGAAACCATTTTGCACAAATATTTTTAGAAATAAAAACGTTGTATAGTATTAACAATTTGATTTAATGTGGGAATACGCATTTATATAATATCTTGGTCTTTTTTTTGTTTAATTTTAGTTCAATGATAGTACTATGCTTTTTTAAAAAATACGAAACGGACTTGTTATATTTTGAATGCTTTGCTATAAAAAGAGTTGAAACCGTCAATGTACTAATATAGTTTTTGGCGTATAGTTATCACACTTGTTACACTTAAGTCTTGGTAGAGTGACAAAAGTACAAAAAATGACAATATTAAACAATAATGTATGGTAGCATCAAATTAAATTACGCTTACTTTTTGTCGTATTAAAATATTTATCAAATACTTATTCACAAGATAAAGTACTATTTGATATCTATTTTTTATTATAGCAAAATTTTAAGTGCGCATTTTATACGCGTAAAGCTTAATTTGATTGGGTGGGAAAAATTCTCTAATACAATTGTTCAAATTAGTTATGACATCTGGATTTCTGTCATGCATTAGAAGAACTGGAAAAATGTGTAGTTTTTTAGGGTTCTACAATATGTATACTTTGTCAGCCCGTTTATTAAGTTTTTTTTTCTATTATACTAAAACAATATTTAATACGGGTGTCGGAATATACTTTTCATGTTGCGGTTGCGCAGTTACAATGGCAAAAAAACATATGTGTTAAAAGATAAAATATTAGACAAATTGTCCGTTTTATGGGAATACCTTCTGAAAGTGAAGCAGTAAATTTTAGGAGTAAAAAATTGTAAAAAGTATTTGTATATTTACAAAATAAAAAGCAAAACTGATTTGTAACTATAACGATCAAAATATATTTTGGTTTGTTTTGTGAGTTTTTGCGTAGAAGTTCTATTATAAAAAAATCACTTTTCTATATGTCATCATATTTTTTTCGATTTGTACGGCTGTATTTATATTATAGCAACGTCGCCTTTCTATTGATTTTTGTAGAAATTCGGTGTATGAGTGTATACGTATTGTAAAATAAAATATTGATCAGGCGTAAATAATGTTTTTTTTTCCTGTAATTCATTTGCAGCTGTATATTTAGTACGATAGTTCAAAAGGTCTTAGATGCGTATTTCGCTAGATAATACAGATATTCGCACGAATCAAGTAGACAATTAATACGGTAATTCGCGAGCTGCAATTTGTATTTATGTGCAAGTTTATTTGCGAATTCCTAATATATTCGTTCGCAACATAGATAAAACATGAAAATACAAAAATGAATTTGTTTTCTTCTGTATGTATGCTGCATCAACTAATATATCAAATCAAATATCTACGTGTATACTCTTTTATATAAAAAACATGTCGATTTTTATAATACTCTTCAGCGCTTTTATTCTAAACGGTACTATCCGAATAAACGCACGGAAAAGGACCAATAAATATTACAACTAATCAAGAAAATAAAATGCGCAAATCTGTATTAAAAGAAATATGTTAGGACAGCAGCAAAATTTAGACGGTTGGCTGTGTTAATCCATATAAATTTTTTAGAAAAGAAAAAAATCTTGTAATGATTAGATGCAGAAACTTCAAAATATTTTTTTTTAATTTCTAAATTTGTATAGTATTTTGTTAAGTATTTAAAGAGACATAATGCGTTTTATTTTACAAATAAGCAAATAAAGTAAAAGTTTTGTTGTTCTACATATTTTATAAAATCTGCATATCAACATATCTACGGGTAACTAGGTTTATCAAGTCAGGCGGCCGGCCGATAGTCACAGCATAGTCATCCTGACTAATAAAAAAAATTACTGTATAACATGTTATATTTACCGCGTTTTATTTTTACCCTAACCGAAGTAGTAACCCAAAAAATCAATGTAATATATTCGTATCGCATTTAAATGCTTAAAAATCTGATTTTTCAGTAAATTTTAGATATTAAGTATTTGTAACGTCTAGAATTGAGATATAAATGATCGAGATTTTTTTCTAATGAATCTAAAATCTCCCACTTTTTCAAGAAAACATAAATTTTATATAAACTGAAAGTTTTAAATGTAATTTTTTCAATGCATGTCAGTGTCATGTTAAATTTTCGTATTTGTAAAATTTTCGTTTTCTGTAAAATTTTTGGAAAGTCAATGAGACCATGTGTCAACAAAATTGAAAAAAAAAAACAAAGAGGTACGTAAATAAAATAAACAGGAAATATATTTATTTTTTTTAAAATATAAAAAATAAAACGAATAACCCTTAAAACGGAAATATACTGAAAAAAATACCCAATAACAAAAAAATAAAATTTCAAAAAGTACTCATACTAAGACTATGTTTATACATCACATTTTTATTACAATTTTTTGCAGTAAAAAAAAATCAATAAAAGTTATTTTGATACAAAAATATGCGAAACGAACTTTAAAAAGCCCCTTTAAAGCATAGTATTGATTTTGTCTTTTTATGTCCGTTTTCTACTATTTTTTGCGAAAATTTGAAAATTTGAAAATTTTACATCGAACGAAAATTTTAATGTAAAACTTTTGTTTTTTGCCAAGATAATTTTGACAAATTTGACATAAAAAATACTATTAAATCTATGATTTTCTTTTATTTACAGGATTTAAAACGTAAAAAATATAAAACCAAACTTAAGTAAGGATTAAAAATGGGGTCTTAAGTCTCAAGACTCAAAGGTAATTTGCAAAAAAAAGTAAGTCGAGATTCTCGATATTAAACCATTTACAAAAACAATCATATGCAACTAATTTTTTTTTATGTCGGTAGCAGTATAAGCCGAATATATTAGTACTTTTTTGCAAAATAGTAGTATATTTTTTTTTATTGTATGTATGCTTTTTTTAGTTTTTTGTTTTTAAATGTGCAATTTGCAATATATAATAGTAAAATTACTGCTCACGTATAGATAAATATCGAGTATCTTGTTGTTGTAGTACAGAAAACTATAACCTTAAATTAAAACCTGAAGACATGAAAAAAAATAGATTTTTAAGGTAGTTATATGCCATTCAAATAAATCAATATAATGACTTTTTATTGTAAAAAGATTATACATGTAAAAATTCCATGTCCAAATATAAATAAAAAAATTTATACGTTTAATACTATTTATTAGAAATATAATAATTAAATTTTTGCATTTTATCGTCTTATAACGTGCCGTGAACTTAATTGCGTAAAACTGGATTAATTTTATTTTGTGTTACATATAATCTACATATATTAAAGGCCTTTTTTGTCTTTATTTGATTGACAATATGTGTTTTTGTTTCTACAAAAAAACCAGTTACAAAATAATGGCAAAAAACCAATAAAATATAACGTTTTGTAATACTGTTTAACATTTTGTGTCTATTGACATTCGGTTTTTTGCAAATTGCTTGATTTCAGGAATTTTCATATCTCGAGTTTTTCGGGATCTTACTTGTCAATTTTTTTTTATATTTGTTGACTCATGAATCTAAAGATATTAATACTGTTACTTTTATTCAAATGTTTAAAATCATTTTAAATATCGTTAGAAAAATGTTTTATCCATATTATGGTTCGAAAACCTTCATAAATAGATTTTTGATTAATGAAAAGAAAATACCATGTTTAAAACATAAATACAATGCAAATATATTATCGTTGTTTTACGAAAAAATACTGTCGAAAAGTACTCTGTGTTAACAAAAAATACGTTTTACTCGGTATTTTGCTTTTTACACTAATTTACCGCTACAAACCGTATACTTTTATTACGTTTTTCTTCTTAACCAATAAAAAAAGTGCGGGTCGTACGGTTGGTAGTTTTATTGTTGTAATTATACAAATGTTCTGCGAAAACCATATATTAAATATGTTTTTGGTAATAAATTTTTATGCAGAAATACACATATCAGTGTTTTTGAAACATTACTCTACAAAAGAACCCTTGATTTTTTTTAAAGGTCATCAGCAGCATTTTTTTCAGACGTGACAAAGTCAAAAACAAAAAATTATAGAACAAAAGAAAAACCTTTTCCCACTTTAAAAAAATATATATATAAATTTTGACATTTTTTTTTTACAAGGTTTATAATTAAAAAAACTGCGGAAAAATACCCTTTTTTGCAAACCGTCTATTTGGCGCATTTAGTGTTTTCATAGGGGAAGGCAAGTGCCTCTCTTTTGCCTGTTGACGCCTATGATCTTAATTTAATCTTTGTCTTTTGACTTGACTTGATTTGACCAATAAGTATGGAAAATCAATTTTTTACTGAAAATTTTTTTAGTTAAATTTGTAGAAATAACTATGCCAAAAACAAAAATTAATAAGTAAAATTTCCGTTTGGTGTAAAATTTTGGCTTTAAAAAATAGAAATTGCATATATGAAAACGGATATTTATGCATTTGCCCGTGCCTATCCAGTGATGGGGCTCTTTGTTTTTTATTGGTATTTTTTTGTAACGAAAAAACTTTTTTTGACTTTTTTTTTTGCTAAAAAATTAGAATTCAATATTAAATTTATACATAGTATTAGTATGCGTACTGTTTTAGATATTTTTTTCCGCCTATATTTTTTTTGTGTTAGTATTTGACAGTTTTTACGGGAAATGCATTTTAGTATGATAACAAAAATAAATAATAAAAAATGTTTTTTGTGTCTTTATTGCGTAATCTTTATTTTTTTCAATTCTTTCTACAAATGCTTTCATTGAATTTTTACATTTTTACAGTAGAACGCAAATTTTACGAATACGAAAATTTTACAGAACTCGGATAAATAATTATAATATAAAACCATTTTATATAAAGCTAACTGAACAAAGAGTTCTAGCACAATAACTGTAACAAAAAACCAAAAATAGTAAATAACCTTACGATTTTACTAATAAGGGCAAATCGAATTTTTTATTTTTTTTTATGAGGCAATATTATTAATTTTTTGTCTTATAAAATGAACAGCAACACGCATACATAATCTAACAACACCCAATAGCATTTTAAATGCTGTACTTGTCATATTGTTTTTATTAAGACCATCTTTTTTATTTGTACTTGTAAACAATGTTTTTATAAAACCTAAAGCTTAGTAACAGAAGCATAATACTCAAGTATTGTAAAATACATCATCTGTTCTTAAAGCATCTTGGTCATGCAAAATACGTATTTTTTATATTTTTACACGCTACCTGTACATTTTTATAGATTTAAAGAGTTCCAATACATATTGGGCCTTTATTTTAATTCATACTACCCACTTTAGTAAGTTACGTGTATTTATTTACTATTAAATAAATTTTGTTACATTAATGCCTAAGTAATGGATTAAAAAATTTTTCAGGATTGTATCCATGTGATATGCCTTTAAGCATGTTTAAGATAGTTATTACATAAAATTTGAAGCAAATGATGGCTGTTTTTATCACTTATTATGTCAATTTAAGCACAAAAGCATTTTTTTTTCTTTTTCTGTTTTTAGAGTAGACCGACAGAGTGCTATGACAAAATGTCCGGGACAAAAAAGTCCGGGACAAAAATGTCCGGGGCAAAATGTTCCGGGATAGAATGTTTAGGATAGAATGTTAAAATAAATGTTTCAAAGTAAAGATACAAAGTCAAAATTTCAGGATAAAATGGGCTAGGGACATCATTCCAAAATAGATTTCTATAACAAAAATGTCCAGCATATAATTTCTTGTATATAAAAGTCTGGATCAAAATTAGTTTGGATTGTATTATCTTGCAAAGTTGCCCAAGAACAACTAGACCCAAAAATTTTTTTTGGAAAAAATCTACAGTAAAAATCTGCTCCTGGAGAAAGTTATCGGTATAATGTTAAAAAAAATGTTCAGGACACAATTCCCCTGAAAAAGTTGTCAAGGCCCAAACGGTTTGGACAGTATGTCAACTATTTTTTTTTCATTGACTTTTTATGTAAATACATTTATCTCGAACATTTATGCGGAAATTTTATGCCGGATATTTTTTCTCGGGCCATTTTTAACGAAATTTTAACACTGAAAATTTGTCCATAGACATATTTTTGCGTAGATTTTATTTAGGAAAATTTGTCTCAGACAATTTCAGGCCAGATGTTTTCTTATTTATTGTATGTGTAAAAGAAATTTATCACTAAATTCTATTCAGAAATTTCATCTACAAATTTGTCATTAAGGAGGAATTTGCCTGGACTTATATCCCGGAAAGTCGGACTTGTGCATTTTTTCTTAGTAATTTGTCTTTAGAAAATTTGTCCCGGTAATTTAATTTGGATTATTTTATTGAAAACTTGTTCCAGACATTTTGCTGGACGTTTTCGTCTTGGAACATTTTCGTGCTAACATTTTTGTCCTGGACATTTTGTCCAGGAACCTTTGTCCTGATATTTTTATCTAGGACATTTTTGTCATGGACATTTTGTCTCGGAAATTTTGTTCCAAACATTTTTTCCCGGACATTTTGTCCGGTCACGAGCGGATAGTTAGTATGCTGATAATTTTTTACGCAAAAAAAAAAATGTGTATGTATTTTTATAATTTGAACTTCGGTATTTCTTTTTTATTTTAGATACTATAATTTTAAAATAAGTATTATTGACATATCAAAAATGCAAAAAGTATATATTTTTGACCTTTTCAGTATGATTGTGGGTATATTTGCAGGTTTTCCTGACAAAATTGCATCGACTGTAAAACAAGCAGAAATAATGGTAAACCAACACATTGAGATAATGCTGTAAAAAATGTATAAAAATTTTAACTTAAACAAAAGGATGATAATGCGCAAGCAAAAACTACAAAAAATGTAATAACAATAAAATATCACATTTTTTTTTACATAAGAACGTGTTCTTAAAAAGACAAAAAGATAGGAAAGAGTATATGCGGTAAATACAAGCGCCTGTGTTTTAGATGCGAAGCTACAGACGATCAGAACACAAATTAAATCTTTCCACTAATATTTTGCGCCCAATTCTATGTCGGGGTATTTTTTTGGTGCAGAGGTTTTTTTGAAAATAAAATTTTAATTAAAAAAATTACAAGAAGAATTTGTACAATAATACACAATGATATATTAACAATTATAAATACTGATTGCAAGTTTTTTGTTTTTGTAAAAATACAGACTACCCCTTGTAAAAAAAATTCCTTGCTACGCCTAATACTCTTTGATTAACCGTTAATTTCAAGCCGCTTTACAATACTATTAAGAAGAATTTTACGGTGTAGAGAAAATAACGCTGGTGGTATATTACAAGTATTTCTGATAATAAGATTTCTGTTTTTTTTGGCGAGTGCATTTTTATTATCTAAAAAAAAATTGCGACAAAATAAAATTGTACTAGATGCATTCTTGATTTTTTTATACATCATTTCATTGCATCCAATTTTAAATTTTTTCCGTACTAGTGTACAAAACCAATATTTTGTCATTTATCTTTTTTAAAACATGTAATTTCAATTATTTGGTCGGTCTTTCCTAGGCCCATAAATACATTTTTCGACTTTCAATTCTTTCTTATCGAATAGCAATGGCACATTGGAAATGTTGTAACTAAGAAAAGAAAAAAAAGGTATTTATAGTAGTTAAATCTTTTTTTCAATTGTATAGTTTTTCAAAAAAATGGTTTGAAACTTTTATACAAAGAGACAAATATAAAGAACATAAAAAAAGATTACAAAATATCGGAATTTTTCAACAGATATAAGCACGATGATTTAGTTAATTAAGCCTTTTACCAAATATTACCCCCATACGCTACAATGATGCCAAAAGAATTTAAAACGAAAAAAGCATATTAAGTGAGTATTACAAAGTCAAGTCTAATAAATGCGTAGATTTAAAGTTTCATTGTCTTGAAAACGACCAGGGTTGTATGGCAAATATTCCCATTGTTCTTTTTTCATCGTTTTAATCGCTAAAATATAGAAGTATATCAAACCAAAGAAATTAGAATGTAGCAGTTTTTTTTTATATATTTTTACCTTCAAACCGTTTTTATATTTTTGCTTATTTTTGAATAAAAAAACCAGTTAAAATATACTGTACAAATAGATTGTAACTTAATTGTGAGGTAAACAAGAATTATTTTAAAGCCTTTATTTTAAATTCTATGACGTCAAATTAACAGGGCAAAAGATTACATTATTTTAACAATTAAGAATTTTAGAAACGTGTCTCCGTAAAAATAAAAAAAAAAAACACATTTTTGCAAAAGAAAAGCATAAATATTAACTCAATATATATAATATTACTATATAATAACATGAACAATATTATATGCAAGCAATGCAAAGTTCTACATTTTGTAGGCATAAATTTTAAAGAATAAATAGACAGTTGCGTACACAATTTTTTTTACTGAACATCAAATCTTAAAATGTTACATAGGCAAAACACACTAAACTGTTACCGCGCATAGCCATTCAAAAAGATATTTTAGGGGAAATATAAATGTAGTAAGATATAGTAAAAAATAAGTTATTTAGATTGTCATATACATACGGTATCTTTTAAATGTTTCCGCGTATTATTTGCTAACGTAATATTATAAAAAAAACTACACTACACTACGAACCATGACCATTTTTATATTTTTTTTTCTCCTATGTCAGGCAAGTTGTCGGTATTATCCAGGGGCGTCACCAGTATTGTTTTTTAATAGGGCGAAAAAAATAAATGTTCTAAAACAACAAAAAAATATTTTTTTATTTTTAGTAAAAAAATTCTAAAAAAATTTAAAAAATACAAATTTTTTAAAAGTATGATTTTCGCGGGTTTTATACGCCTCAAAAAAAAGGACCCCCCCTAAAATCAGGCGTGAAGTTTTCTAGGGGGAGGGGGATTTGCCCCCTTTGCCCCCCTGGTAACGCCACTGGTATTTTCCGGTATTTATATGATTCTTTTTGTGTCCTTGATTTACCATTTATGTTTTAATAACGTTTGATTGCTCGAATCAGTAAACCCTACTCTATACCTTTTGTTAGGTTTTATGTTTTTTTGTTATATTGTAATATAAGCTCACATAATACAGCGAACAAAAAATTGGACAAAAAAATTTACCAGGGAATGCAAAACGCTATAACACAAAAAGAAAAAGTACATATAGCTGTCCGGAAAATACAACAGACCACACGAAACGAATATGCGTCAGAATGAAGATGCAGTTTTTGTTGCGAATTACGGTCGTGGCAGTAGATTTTAACAATAAGACTAATTTAACATAAACTGATGCAATATGTATGCAACGCTGGTAGTGTAGACAACAAAAGAATGCATTGTCATATTAGATATATTTTGTTCAACCTATCGCCATAAGTAACATTTGTAACCATTAAATTGTAGTGACATCGGGGTAGATTTACTTAAGAAACCCTTACTAAAGCGAGAAGTTGGGAACAAGGGCAGCGACCATATATGATGCATGATTTTTTATTTACAGTATATACAGCTATCTGGAAAAATAGAGTATGAATACAAATTTATAATTTTTATAAAATTTTACTTAAATATTTTTTGTTTACTAAAACTTGTATTGTATTATTATATACATGTTGCAAGTATGTCTTTCATGCGTCACAGGTTGCGGTTGAATTTGCGAAAAAGGAGTGTATTAAGATTGAAGGTTTATTGCTTGTCTTGTTATTTCCAAAGTGTTGTTTTACCGTACAAAAAAACCTTTCACAGCTGTTAAAAGTTGCATCAATACAAGAAAAATCAAAGTATATCTTACCTTGGATTTTTCTTTTGTTAGCTTCTCCTAATAATTGTATTGCATATGATGCATGTACGTTCACGATTTGCACAATTGTAATTCACTTAAAAATGGCATCGGTAAATCCTGTTTTCTTTGAATAGCAAGGAATCGGGTGGTTTTATATTTTTAAAACGGCATGTTCACATGTTTGAGAAATAAATATCCGTAAAATAGTGCGCAAAAATTTTTTTTAGCTAATGGAAATCACCTCATTATATCATTGTATAAAATCTGTACTTAACTTGTGTTGAATTCTTTTTTAAAGCTTGTGTCTTTAGTTTAACCTTCTCTATTTTTTTCGATAATTCTTAAATGCATAAATTTTCAAGGTGATTTAAGTTAAAACTTGCAATATGTCTATCATTGTGATTATTTATGTTCTTTACTGCTAAATATCTTTTTACCATGTTGTTTTTATGACCATCGTGTATCATTGTAAAAAAAAGCCGCGTGACTACTCTTTACGCAATTTTACTTTGTTTATGATTGTAGAATGTAGTGTCAAAAGGATCCGTACTTTTTTTATGTTATTATAAATTGCTGCAAAAAAATATTTGGCAGAAAGATTATACCTGTTGCTGAACAGCCATTAAAAGAATATTAAGAGATCTGCGATGCATTGCATTGTATACTACTTGTCATTTACGATGTATGTATCTGTATCATAACTTGGTTATATAAGTAGAACAAAAACGTCAGCATTTATATTGACTACAAGCTGCAAGGTCCGTCTGCAATAACCGTACCCTGCCGAAAGTGAGGAATAAAACTGAAAAAAAAATATGCTTGCATCTCAATTTTAAGATAAACTTACTTGATTTCGTGACATTGTCAAGGTATTTTTTTTTCGTGATATATTCCGTACTTTCGGCAGGGTACGGTAAGTAAAGAAAACTATAAACATATTTTGTTCTATCGTCAAGCAAATAAAAATCTTCACACCGTGCACACCAGAACCAGTCTACTGGTCAAAAATCAATCATAGTGTTAGGTTTCTTTGTAAAAATGGAGTTCTTAACTATTTATACTAGATTATGGCAGTGCTTTTGTAATATCTCAACAAGAAATTTAAGTAAATTGGAATATTTACAATTATCTGAGCTTTGCAAAGAACGACAAGTCGCTACGGATTTGCGTTAGTAGATCAATTTATCATACCATTGTATGCAATATTACATAAAACCATATGTGAAAATGGCTTTACAGCAATTTTAGCTATAATTATATTGATTCAGTTGCTTTACAATATGCCAAGATCAATCATTTTATTTTTTTTTTGTTCTTACCGTGCTGTTGATTGCAATAAGTGCAAGTATTTTTTTTTGTTATTATCAAACATTAAAACAACTATTTTACAATAACAGATGTCTTGTATATCATTTTTATATGACATCGGTGGTGGACACATCAACAGCTTTTTTTTTACTAGTGGCTGCTGTGTATGCTTTTGGTTATCTTTAAAGGCAAATATATTGCGGGATTTTTCACTATATAAATATATGTAAATCAAAAAATCCGCATTAAAAAAAGGGTAATTGGCAATAAAACACATACATATAGATTAACGTCATACTAACATCACTTATATCGATTTTCATATATATACAAATGTACAATTTATAAAACTATACGTATTGAAGATATGGAGACTCCTATATCTCAATTTCATGTTTTTGCGTCGAACCCTGACTGTAGCTACAACAAGTATTGTAAAAAACATTGTTTAAAAAATAGGAAAATCAAAAATCAGTAAGATTTTTATCATGACGTAAATCAAGATATAGAAAAATCAAAAATGATTATAAATAGACAGTAGATCGTAGTTAGAACAGCCGATTCCCGTATACAAATGCAAAAAAACACTAAAAAGTCGTGGAAAAGATGTAGAAAACCATGCATAAAAAAAGTGCAACTCTGCGACACAGCAAGACAACAAATGTATATAACAACATGCAAATCAAATTTAGTGTTGTTATCAAACAACAAAAGATCGTTTTTTTTTTCAGAAACGACACGTGTATTATTTTATAAATCTTTTTAACAAGTAGTTCCGAGATATTAAATGAAATACAAGTTTTGTTAAAAGCGCTAAAAGAGTACTTTTTTAATATACCTCTGCAAGAAAACCGTCTTAAAACCGCAAAAAGCGACCCACAAAAACACACAACATGTTCTGTCTTCTATCAGCTTCATTGTGTGTACTTCTATGTGTAATTTCATTTTGAATCGCAATAATCAATTAAAATGTATTATAAAGTCTTTTTAAAATCGTAATAATGCTGATGTCAGTTTTGTATTTACTCATCTCTATGCGAACTTATAGCTGCATTTGCGCTAAGTAAAGTCTAAGCCTGTTTTTTTAGGCCTTAGATATACGAGTGCAAAACAGGGGTCCCATTTTTATCGACGCGATCTTTATAGACAGTATAACAAATTTAAAACTAACCCTTAGATAGACTTTTGCGTTCTTTTTGCGATGGCAAAGATTTTAAGGCCATCAAAAAAATATAAAAAGCAAGTAACAATATATATTGCAAGGTGTGTCTGCTTTTTATAAAAACTTGTATATGGTAATTATTTGTGTGACGTTGGCTCTAGTTTAAAAAACATTGTTTTCATCGTGTATTTTTCACTGACCGTAAATGCATATTTTGTGCATCTTTAAACGTTTGAAGTCATCAATGCTCAGACGGTCATTTTCAGCGATCAAAAATACTTCGTAAACAGTTTTTGTCAAAAATGCTACAACTAATTTTTTTTAGTCAGTTTTGGTTGCTTATAAATGCGGGTA
>JAQFYM010002089.1:0-26154 GCA_034694785.1 Agrenia bidenticulata | reverse complement strand
AATAATTTAAAGATTTGTTTTTTCGTGCACTTTTTTTATATATAAAAGCTATTTTTAACTACTACTTTTTCGGATAGTTACCAATACTTATTTTTTTTATGCTGTAAAATGTTTCTACATTATTAACTGCATATAGTTTTTACGTATTCTAGCAATATTTGAAAAAAATTGTTTATATTTTTTACGATAAAAAATTGTTAATATTTTTACGATAAAAAATTAGTCTTTCATATATCATTTGTGTTTTACATAGCTACAATTACATTTAAGGAAAAAAATAAAAAATTATATATACTTTACAGCATATTTGGTTTTTTGCAAAAAAACATTTTTTTCTACTAATAAATATTTTTTTTGATAGTAAAAAAATTTTGAGATTAATATACGTGCCGGTTATAAAAATTAACGGTTTTCGTGCCGGTATAAGTCATTTAAAAAGTTCAGAATAGAAAGATACTAACTTTTGCGTAAAATAACAGTTTATATTTTAAGTAGATTTTTAAAACTAAAGGCAGTTGAAAAGTCATTTTGCGCTATTAAATTTTGTTGTTATTTGCGTAAATGTTTGTTTCATCTTATATGATAAAATAAAAAGAATGTCATTTTTTAATGACACAAAATGCCCTAATCGGAATCTTATTTTATTTTCACAAAAAAGTTTTAATGTTTTTTCAATGTTTCTTTTTTTAATGCTGTGTTTATTTTTATCAATTTTTTTTATGTACTGTAAATGTTGAACAGATATGCCTGTAAATGCAGTTAACTACAGTATGGGAGCAAACACAGATCATATCATATATTTTGTTTTGCAAAATCATATACAAAATTATATTTATATGCGTGTGGTGTGTAAAATTAGCATGAAATAATTGAATAATACAGGTGATAAGACGTTTTGCAGCATGAAAAGTGCAAACTAACAGCCTTATGAATAAAATGCAATTTTGCTGCTAAATACGCCTTTTGGGTTTATATAAGTTTTTGAGCGCAGTAACTTTACACATGATTAAACATAAAAGCCAAAAGCGACACCAAGTAAAACAAAACGATATAAAAAAAGGAAATTTTGTAATGTATTTTCGAAATACATTCAAATAATTTATTTATTTAATTCAAAATATCAAAACCAACAACATATTATAAATTCTAATGCTTTTTTTGTATTTAACATGCCTTATTGGTGCCCTCCTGCTAAACCAAAATGTAGCAATGGTATTTTTTTCTTTTTGAAATAATATCTGTTATGTTTTAAAACTGCTTGTTTATTACACATATATAACCAGGGTGGTGCAATATTATATTGTATATTGTACTGTAAAAAAGTTATCGACAACTAATATATTTTTTAAGAACTAATATATTGATGTTCAATGCGAATAAGGGTTTGTAAAACCATGGTGACAGAAAAACCGTGGATTAATTGTTTTTTAACGCAACCCTGGGACCCAGGGGAAACCCGGTGTCGTGTAAAAATTGTATATTTGTAAACTATTCGTTTACTGTAAAATGCTTGGAAATTCAATAATACAAATTAGCAACAAAATATAAAAAAAGGCCTTTAAACTTCTGAACAATATATATTTTTATACTTTTTTTTTCCTAATACAAAATTAAAACGAAAAAACCCTTAAAAATACAAGAAACCAGTAAATACTTAATGAAAAACATTATAATTTATACAAAAGTAAACAAAATATACCGTTGTGTAAAAAAAACGACCGTTTTGAATTTTGACGCAAAAAAACCAAGTAAAATTATTTTGTTACAAAAAAATGTACATGTAACTACAAAAAGCCCTATTTTGGCACAACATAAATTAAGTACATATATATCTGTCTTCGCATATTTACTCGC
This sequence comes from Agrenia bidenticulata, assembly GCA_034694785.1. Lineage (NCBI taxonomy): Eukaryota > Metazoa > Arthropoda > Collembola > Entomobryomorpha > Isotomidae > Agrenia > Agrenia bidenticulata. The sequence continues at coordinate 24,300 of JAQFYM010002089.1, read as the reverse complement.
GTAAATTTTAAATCCGAAAATTCACAGCTAACATAAATTTATATCAAATTTTTGTTTTTTTCTGAAAATGAAGACAAATTTAACAAAAAATGATATTAAATAGTCGATCTTCTTTTAGTTCCGGATGAAAACTGTAAAATATTATTGCAGGAATAACAGTAATTCAAATTGGGTTTTCGAGTCTCGAGATCTCGTTTCCGAAACTCACAAGTAATTTCTTAATAAAAGTAATAAGGAATCCAAAAAATACTTTAAAGTCTCGTTGTTATAAACCATTTAAGAAAAAACAATTATATTTAAGTAATTGTTTTTGTATGTTATAGCAGTATAAGCAATATATACGGATTTAAAGTAGATAAAGTTAGTTAGTTTAATAGTATATATATACTTTTTTCTAACAATAAAAGTTTTTCAATGTTTTCTGGAATATTTTGAACCGTATAAATTACCGCTAACTTATTTTGAAATTTTTGTGTAACATTTTGTTGTAAAACAAAACACTTAAACTTTTAAATAAAAACGTACAGCTATAAAAATATGCATAACAGCCGTAAGTTTGTATTATGCCATATATAAAAAATATATTATAATGACTTTTTTTTAAGAAAAGATTATAAATGTATATATATACATTGCAAAATTGATAAGAAAATATATTCGTTTTATCTGTTTGAATCTTATAAAAATAATCGTTTTGCGTAGTATCAACTTTATGTGGTGTTAGAACCTTTTTACAAGTGCAGAATGTAAGTTACTTTTGTGTTTAATTTTAGTCTTCATCTTTACAAGACGTGGTGTATTGGTTTTTACATGATAATGTGTTTTTGGTGTCAACATAAATGCAATTCCAAAATATTGGCAAAAAACTATAACAGCTCATACAATTTGGATTCTTTCAAAAATTTATTGTTTTTTTTTATTTTCGGTTTTGTGCAAATTTCTGAGATATCAGAACTTCTCTATCTCGAGATATCACTTGCGAATTTTTTTTCTATATGTTGACTCATATAATCTCATAACCTCAAAACTAAAAAACCCTAACCTTTATATGCATGTTTTAATCATTTGTAAAATCGTTATTAAAGTTTTTTATACATATTATGGTCCGATCAACGTCTAAAAAATAGATTACCGTCAAAAAATATGCACAGTTTAAAAAATATATACAATTAAAAGCCATTCTTATTTTTATAGAAAATAATCGAACAGTACTATGTGTTGACATAAAAATACGTTTTAAATATTATTTTCTTAAACGCATTTTTAGTACTTTATTTTTACTTATATTAACTACGTTAAATTAAAAAAAATTATAAATGTAAGTTTTTTTATGTTCTATCTGTATGTAAACAGGATTTGTTGCAATAACCATTCATATAATAAAATTAGAACATTTTATTCGCTTGCCTGTAACAAACAACGTTTTTGGAAAAATAACTGTATTATTAAGAACACGTAAATCTTTATAAAATCATCAACTGATTTTTTCCCAGGTACAAAGAAAACGAATAACATGTCCGCAAAACAAAAGAACAACCTCTTCCTTCTTTTAAATATTGAATAAAATTTACCAAGTTATATTATTTTTTCAAAAAATACCTAAGAAGGTTAAAAAAAATCTTCTACCTTTACATCTGGCGCATTTTTTTTTCCTTGGGAAAAAAAAAGCCCCTCGACCCTGCTGAAACTTACATTCTTAATTTTATATTTGTGCTTTTACGTGACCTCTTTGCCCCAGTACGTATGCTGTAATCGCTATTTTACTATCTACTTTTTTTGTTAAATTTGACAAAATTAATTTGCCAAAACATAAATTTTACACTTAAATTTTTGTTTAAGATAGAATTTTTAACTATAAAAATCACCACATTCAATAGTTAAACACAAATTTTTAGACATACAATCAACAAAATGCATTATTAGGGGTACTTTTTTTTATTCCCATTTTTTTGTAATAAAAATTATTGTTTTTTGCTAAAAAAATAAAAAAAAATGATGGTTTAGAGGGCTGTATTATTTTATGAGTAACTTAACTAGTGAACTTTTTAAATTTCGAACGTAACTTCTGATTAATCGAAAAAATATTCAATATTAAAATTTTAACTTTTTAATGATAAAAATTAATGACTACAATTTAAGCGGTCCAATAAGACTACGCATGGTGTACTACTGTTAAGTAATTTATCTTAATGTTTTTTGCAGACGCAATAGAGGCAGTTTGACTGATTAAATTTTTACTCAAAACAATAATCATAGTTTTAAGCTCAAAACAACGCTTCTTTAAAAGACTTTGACGCAAGAATTATAAATACAAAAAAAATTCATACGTTTACGAACTTTTCAATTAATTTTAAGATATTACCACGTCGTTAGCAATAGTATTTTACTAATGTGCATTTCGAAATTTTCCGTTTATTTTGGTATCAGTAAAATAAGTTAACTAAAAAATGACAAATGGAAAAAAGTAAAAGCGTTTTTTTTTTACACTAGAAATAAGTTAGCTAGATATAAACTTTTTCATTTTCGGACATATTTTTAGTCTGTGTACTTCACTTTAATTTGTTTTGCAGATTTTATGTATTTTATGTATTTTTTATTATTCAAGGGTTTTTTGCATTGGTGTATGATTAGAAAAATATAGTATAAAAATTATTGTCTTTTTTTTTACATAATCTTTATAGTTTATGATGTTTGAAAACGATCGCTTTCTTTGGCTATCGAAAAAATTTGCAGTATAACACAAATTTTCCAAATACACAAATTTCCAGAACATCGGGGCCTCGGTTTTTATTTTAAAAATGTGCACGTAGTAAAAATTATCGAATAATGTAATTTCAACACATAAAAAACATTTTTAAAAAAATTGAATTAACACTTTTGCTTAGGAAATATACAAAGTATACCTTATGGTTGATTAAGATAATTTTCAAGTAAGCGGATATGTTGTACCAGATCTTTTTTTCTACTCCCATTCTTTAAGTAGCGATACAATATACATAATTTTATTGCGCATTAATTTTATAAACAAGCATTTTAGTTTTTATGTTATAAAAATTTGAATGTACAAACTCCATATAAACTTTACATCTTTTATTTTTTAAGTCAATGCGAAAGAGGCAAATGATTTTTTTTGTTAGAAAAGTATAGAAAATCTAGACATAAAACATAAAAAATTCATATTTTAACACTAAGTCGGTGTATAGCATAAAGTGTCGGTTATGTCAGTAAATAATATACTTTGTCTTCGTTGTAATCTCTTTTTATTAAGCTTTTCTTGTTAGGCCTAATCTGTACTCACAAAAATTCTGATATAAAGAATTTAATTTTGTTTTTAATATTTTTTGCTTGATAGACGATAGAAAACTGAAAATTTGTTTTTTGAATCTTAACATTCTTGGAATCCTTACAATAAAATTATTTATATTACAAAATACAGTTATATGGAATATTTTATCCTCTTGCAGTTTTAATTGTTTTGCAATGCAGTACCATTTATACTGGAAATATACCTTATACCAAACAAGTTTTTTTTAAAAAATTAATTGCTAAAAAACAATTTTTTTTTTGAATTTTTATGTAGATCGCAGCTTATAAGTTGCGGATAAACCTGCAAATTCCTTTATAATATACAGATTCTCTACGCACAGGTTGTCGTATATATTTACTTTTATGATATTGTTTTTCTGATTTGCATTCGAAAAAAAAACAAAATTGTTAATGTTAATGAAGTATGCCCACAAAAAAGTATATTGACCTGAACGTATACTTAACGCATGGCTGTTTTTTTTAATAGAAATGTAGCTACAGCATATGATGTAAAGTAACTTTATTAAGTAAACGGTCACACGTATTTTAATGTGATAGACTTATCGAACCTGTCCAAAGACATCAGAACCCCTAGTGCAATAATTTTGTAAACCAGTGGAAAAGCATTTAGTGGTAATGATCCAAACTTAAAAAATCAATAAATGCGTACAATGAATATAAATACTGTCAAGCTACTATTTGCATGTATAATTTAGCCTTTAATTTTTGGTGCAAACAAAAGGCAAAAAAACCTATTCGGGTAACGTGATTGTAATAATCCATACGGTAATTTCTAATTGTTTTGTGCGTAATTATACCGGTTTGATTTTGTACACATGCTTTTTTCTAGAATTTATACACCTAAGAAATACAAAAACAGTAAAATCTTATTAAAAAGAAAGCAGGTATTTGCCTGCAAACGTATTTTACTAAAAATTAACAAATACTTTTTAGAGTATTATTTTAGTCATATTTTACAGCAGATAAGACATGGAATACAATACTGTAATCAATACAAATTATTATTCATTTTGCGTTTATGTGATTCATTTTTTTTAATATAAATTTTTGCGATAATGAAAGATTGCTATTAAGTGTTAGCAAAATTTTACTTAATTTGCCTAAGTCCGCTTTTACTGAAAAAAAACATAAAAATATGAAAACTTTATTTACTGGCCCTTCTTTACTTCCATGGCACCCGTTTAAATTTTGCCTTATAGTTTCTAATACGCAGAAAATAGTTGTTTAACAGTTCATTTCACATCGTGTATTTTTATAAAACTAAAAATAGTATTCCATATATAGCTTAGTTATAAAAACATGGTACAACTTTTAAAAATCATACTGTTGGTAAAAATTGCTGTATTATAAAATCAGATAAGATTTTTGTTACAAATTATTGCTTTTGCTAGTTATTAATTGCATTTTTTTTGATTTATGCCCTATTTTCTAATGTTGATACCTAAAAGGGTATAAATGCATGTTTTGTATTCTTCAAGAATTTTATGAAATTTGCATAACAAAGCTTGTATCGTTTTTGTATTTCCACGTACAGAAACCAGTCTTTTAAAAAGCGTGTTTTGCTTCGAGGAACCCCGAAGTATACCCGGGGTAAACTTTTGTCAAAATTCGCATATTGCCTGAGGCCCTAGTGGTATCAAACCCAGTGCGACGTGGAAGTAAGTAGCATCTACTGATAACAGTATTTTTCTCAGTAGACGCATAGCCGAAGCTATGTTTACTGTTTAATAAAATTATAAACATAAATCTAATGGAAAAAATTTAATTTTGCGTGCTTACTCCACACAACTGACATATCCATAAACTAAACCCAATTGTTAATACCAACTCATGTTTTTTAACCGCAGCTTCAACCGATAACCAAAAAACGCAATTTTGCGTGTTTTTGTTTTGAGCACGAAAAAACTTATCAATGTATTTTTTTTGTTATTGATGCCTTAAAAATGTTGCGCAAGCAGTAACCTTAGTAATTTTTTAAAGTTTAGCTGTAATAAAAGACGGATTTAAATCTACAGACTATACCGTAAGACAGCAAGCGCATCATACTGCAGAACTTACAATTTTCACGTGTAAGTTTCGTGTGATCCAGAAACTAAGCGAGTATTTTTTATTGAGAAGGGGGGGATTAGCAAAAAAAATTTACAAAAGCGAATCGAAAATAATGTATTTTTTATAACTAAATACAAAACCTTAATTTTGAAAAACAAAAAAATTGTGTAATTTTTTGCCTAATTCTAAAACCCTTGCTAAAATTACAGTGCAAATTTTTTTTTTGGCTCTAAAAACAAGTTGCAGCTGTTCTTCTCGCAATATGCACAAGACCGTAATCGTATATTGATACAAAGGAATCGTTGTTATTTTGTGCGGATGACCATAACCAATGCCGGTTTGGTTTTTGTAACACGCGACTGGTTGTTACTGTAAAAACCTGTTTATCTTTTTTTATTGTTTTAAACTACAACAATCTATCATTTGACTAATTGATAATCGTTGTCGAACCACAAAAATATAAGAAAAGTAAAAATAAATCAAAAATACGGTTAACTAGCTTTGGAAACTTGCTTTGCCTTGTAATGTCGCTTATACTCCTGAAATGGTACTAGTTTGCCTTATGAAAATATACAAAGCCGTGTTCTATCGTAAACACCCTGTGAATTTGCCTTTAGTTTATAAAAAAACGACTGTCGGAATTGCACCTATATTCGCAAAGAACGCATATCTTTACCCGTATTTTTTTTATTACTCAAATACTTGCGAAATTGATAGATCTCGCAATTTGCTGCAGATTACGTTTTTAACTTTGTACAGACCTGTATCAGTAAAAAAATATTTTACGACAATGAATCAAAAAAGAAAATACAACTGATCTAAATTATCGATTTATACAAAAATGTGTATATAATCTGTGTGAATTTATAAAATATAATATTTCATACAATGGCTCGAAAGAAAAAAAAACCAAGTCTTTCTTTATTCAAAAACTGCGTTTAAATAGTAAAAATTTTTCAAAGTGTATTTTTCGTCAAAGATGCTACAATTTTTATGTAAAAAAATTTTTATTATTATTATATAAAATGTAAAAATATTTTTTTATATTTAGACTGTAAAATATACAGCCGCAATATTTTAAAATAATTGATGTTTCAGGTTTAAAAAACATTCAGTAACGCTTTTATACATTCAACTGCCTTGAAATGTACGTTGGCCTTTTAAAAGATCTCATTTTTAGATTCATAATTCTAAACAATAATAATTATTTTATTACGTCAACCCCTGATCAGAAAGGCACGGAATATTTAATCAAATTACAGAGAAAAACGGAAAAAATTTTACACATTGATTTAAAAAATATATATTGATACTATTAATTTTTTACAACAAAGTTTTTAACATAATTACAAATTTAAAAAGTAATTCTGATACTATATAATATACTCATTATTCTCTTGTAAATATTCCTAAAAAAGAAGTATGAAACGGTTAATTTATTGGAGCTTATCGCGTTCAATTTTTATTTATTTAGGACTTGAATGGACAGGAAAAAATCCAATTTTCTTTATATTTAAATATGTCATAGTTTTAAATTTCTTTAGGTATGATTAAAATTTTTAGTGAAATATTTGAATGGTTTAAATGTCGTAAATAATTACCGAGAGAAAAAACAAACCCAACACAATTAAAATTTAACCAACAAAAAACCTTTTGGTAATGCAACAATTCTAAAGATCTAATCCTTACTACTTAGCTTAATAAAAACACCCATACTATTATTCGTTACCATTAATCATAGAAACTCCTTGTTATTAGAACCAAACCACACGCCTTCTTGCGTTTTTATAAGCTTAATAACAGCCTCAGCTAGCGATCTAAACAATTCTCTTGTATAAACGGGGAATTAGTTTTCGGCTCGATCTTTATCAGGCAAACAAAGGGTCTAGTGTTGAAATCAGTTGCAAGTTTTATATTTATGTTATAAATTTTGCAAAAGTCACTATCAAAGTATAGTGAATAAGTTTTATTGCACGTGCATCTAAATATTCATGCAATATAAGCATTTTTTTTTGCTTTCCGCACTTAAGAATATCTTAACGCAATGTTAGTTTCAGTTGTAATATTTGCTTTGTAACACTTTTTACAACCTTTAATCTTATAAAATATTTGTTTGAAACTAACTTTATACAAAAGAGCCTTAAATAGTACTGTCCTTCTGCTTTTAAGGCCGCATTATATAGCACGTTGATCTTGTCTTAATTGTTAGAATAATTTCATAGGTGGGACTCTATTTTGTTGTGTTTTGTTTACCCGGCATATCTGTTCGTGATTACAGAATAGCAGTTAGTTGTTTTGTTCTTTATCATCGTATTTCAGCTTTTTTACTTGCATAAATATATCATACTTTTTTTCATAATTTTTTCTTACTGCCACATTGTAATTATGACTAAAACATCCGATCATACTACGCCGAGTAAGTTTGCGACTGTTTTATTAGTATCTTAACCATCAACCACAACCGAACTGTTACATACGAGGGTTTGTTATTTTCTTCATTGTTTTTTTCCCGGAAATCCACGTGTACTTGAGCAGTTAAAAATATTCTTAAGAACAAAGACTAAAAAATACGCAAGATTTTGTCTAATATTTTGGCAATCAAGTACGCATATCAAAAAAACACTGCTATTCTACTACCATCAAAAAAATATTAATTGTATCATGCTTGGTAATTTATCTATGATTATTTTTGATTCTCAAATTTAAACTTTTGCATATAATTTATCAACGTGTTTTTACACTTGGTATTAGCAGCGTAATTTTTTGTGTATTACAGTTTTTGCAAAATGAGAAAGGTTGATTTGATTCCACAATTTTTTATGACCATAAACAAAAATTTCGGGATTTTGTTAAAGTAAACAACACATACAAAAGATTATAAAAATATATATCTATTAGCAAGGTGTATACATTCTTCATTTTGTATCAGCATGTATATACGCGACATGCCACCTTACTCATAGAACCATTCTATTTTATATTGGTTTTTTTTATTCCGCATTGACATTTGAAGACTTGGCAGCTTGTGGCGAGTATAAAAAACTTATGTTTTATAGAATTTTCCTACATGGAAAAAGGTAAAAAAAACACATTTTAGTATTGTTGACTCAACAATAAATATATTGTACAGAAAGTAAACATTTGTTGTCATTTTCAATGTTTTTTGTAGGCAACGTTCTTCGAACTACTGTTCTGATGTTTAAAATACAGCGCACTTATGTAAAAATATTACAAAAATTTATAGTACAACTTGAAAAAATACCAGTAATGAAAAATAAAAATAAAATAAGAATAAATTATTTTTTTAATGAATATCTAAAACTTTCAATCGTTTTTTATTGCCATTATATGTTTATATCAGAGTTGTCGGCGCATCGGATTTGCACCGAAAAGCACTACATTCTATAAACTCGCACCCGCACCGAACCAATCACCATCCCTCAAGGCTCAAACATTGAATAGATTATATGAAAAATATAGCAGAAGAATCGTTTGCGTCACCGTGACAATCTCATTTTTAATTTGCCTTTTTATGTACGTAAAAAGGGTATAAAAAAAGTAAATAGCTATCTAAGATATTAAAAAACAATTCTTTACACCGGACATTATTTCCAGGTGTTGTGGGAAAGGGGCGTACTAACGAGGGGGGCGGAGGGAAAAAAAAGGAAGGCATCTAAGGGCATAAGCACCGGGGCCTTGGGCTTATGGGCCCAAAAATATAAATATTTTTATTATTACAAACGTATATAAAAGCTATGAATTCTTACATATATGTGCATAAAACAGTAACAAAAGCATAGCAAAAAAAACAATAGCCAGCTAGTTTACTTTTACCTGCAAATTTGAATTGCATTTTGTGTTACTAAAATGATGACATACGATAACTACAAAAATACACGTTGCAAAAAGCTTACTATTATGTTTTTTGTCATTGATTTTAGGAAAATCATATAAGATTTTTAATCCTTAAAAATTTAAAAAAGCATTTAATAAAACAAAACTGACATAAAGGTGTACGAATTGATAGAAATATGCAACAGGTTATGTATAATGCATCAGGTGCGCAATTATTGTCTAAAAGTTTGCAGTAAAACACATAAAAAACAGAGGCAATCTTAAGCCTTTTTTGTATGTATCATTTATATCAACCAGTACTGTTAGAAACAATATACATTTTTACATACATGATAAACCTGCACTGATGCACGATATATATATATATTTTATTTTCTATATTGTTGTTGCAAGTAAAAACCAAAAATCACGTTGATTCATTTCTGTTTGGTTGAAATGCTTATTTTTAAAATTTGCAGCTTTAAAAGCATCTATAAAGATATTTATGTTTTTTATTGTATCACGAATTGAACAATATTTAATAATAACTGATTGTAGACAATCAAAACCATATATATTAATAACAACAAAAAAACGAATTTTCTGGTTACTTGTATTATAAAACTTTCGTATTTGAAAAACTGTTTTTTTTATTCTGGTAGAAAATGCCTGGTATAAAAAAACTATGGATAAAATACGTACGTGTACATTGATAGGTATTCTGAAATTGGGTAAAAAATGCCGCTATTTGTGCACAGTCAGCTACAAAATAAACGTGAGTTAGATGATATTCTTTTACAAGATGTTTATTCAACAAACCAAAAAATAATATACAGTATATTCATAAGTTTGACCGCAATACACGCAACCTTAAAGGTTATTTTAGCCACGTTAAGAATAGTATCATTAAAATTTAAACTTGTGTTTATTGCGTAAAAGGAAAAAAAAAGTATTTTTTTGGGATTAATAGTAGATATTTTATTTGCATATGTATCAGCATATTATAGATATTACATCACGTTCTAATATATTTTATAAATTTTATAATATAAGATAATAAGCATTTAAATTTTTAACAAAAAAAGTTTCATCCATAGCAAAAAAAAACGCAAGATAGCATAGACTATTAATTTTTGCAACAAATGCAAAAAAAATATCGGAGCAAAATTTACCCTGTATTAGTTTTGTTGTATTTCTAGCAACAAATTTGCAATAGCCAATGAGATAGATACTCTGATAAAAATTATAATTTCATGTCTTTATGTACTTATTATAATTATTCAAATATTAAATAAATGCATAAACATATGATCTGTTCAAAGAAAAATCAAACCTTATAAACGCCTTGATCAAAGCTCGTATTTTTTGAAAAAAAAAATTTTATAAAAGAAGGATCTTCTATAAAAAAAGTGCCCTAGAACCCCAAAATTTGTTTATCTGCCTCTGGCTGTAGTAGGTAAAAAAAAACCACATATGCAAAAAAATATGCAAATAGCCCCTTTAGAGTAAAAAACTATGAAAAAAAATAAGGCTTCTTTTTTTTCCTTTTCTTGTTCAACATTCAATAAGTATGTATACTGTGTAGTGAGTCGGCATGCTACGAATTTTTTTTAGCAAAATTTTATATTCTAACAGTTACCTGTGGTGACCCAAGTTTGGTATCAGCCGAGCTTGTTAAAAAAGTGTAAATATATTTTTTATATATTTTTTTTTTTTATTTTTTGTGTTGAATTTGTGGTTGTGTTACCTTTGCATATTTTTCTTATATATTTATATGGTATTTAGCCTGTGGTCGCAAATTTATTCGGGCAGTATGAAAATGGTCTCAAAGCACAAATTTTATAGATTAACCTCGGCCTAAAACGGCATCCCGCCCTAGGGGGGCAATTTTACGTTACAAAAAAAAATAAATCGATAAAAAAAATTCATTTATACTTAAAACATGCGTTTATTGTCGTAAACAATAAACTATGCATACTTCATTTATTTATATACGATATTTTGTTTAAAAATCGTAGTAACGCAATAAAAAAACACAAAGAGCAAGATTGAATGTTCACTTTATACTTGACTTATAAAATGTTATTTTTTCAACTTATAATACATACATCGACCCATAACTAACGCATAAAATCTTTTTTCGCAGCCTTTATTGTTGATTTTTCTTTAAACTGCCGTTCATCATGAGATAAAAGACACAAATATAATTTACCACTTACTGATAGTGAATGAACCATACCGGCAGAGCTCAAATTTACAGGTAAAAACATCTAAAAAGAAAAAAATACTTCGAGCTTGGTTAAAACCATGTTTATCACATTTTATTGGTTACAGTTGTGGTAAGGAAAAGGGTAAGTCCTAAAAAAAACACAGGGTTTCATTTCTATGAACAAGTTAGGAAAAGGGTTTATAATAATTTTTAGCATACAGTTTTCAGAAAAATAAAAACCACTATGTGTTAACATTATAAAACATAAGTTAATTTTTTTTTTTTGCAACTAAAAGTCTCGTCCCCAGGGCGAGATGTTTTTACCGCCCGATCGCGAATTATATACATCTCATTCTAAGAAACGTTTTACAGCGTTTTAATTTGTGTTTGTGTAGTTTTTTCTATTTTTCGGATATAATTTTATATAATATTTGGCCTCCAGTTGCATACTTTTCCAACATAGATATTTTCTGTAACTTTTGTGTAGACCGTATGCGTAATTTTGTTTTAGTGTGGATTTTAGTGATTTAAGCCTTTAATAAATGGTTTTAATCTATTTAACTTCTGAAGATAATATACTAAAAAAACAGACTACTAAACAGCTACACTTCCAAGGTAATTTGTATTTTAAGTTATTTAAATTACATATTAAAATTAAAAAGCATATAAATATAAATCTTACTATGCTTATAATCGGGTAATATTATTGAAAAACATATTTGTACCTTGTTTTCATATCTGCAATTAAATCAAAAAAATCTTCAGTCGAAATCTGTATGCATAATAAGCAAAAAAATATGATGCAGTTACCTGAAAAAAACACGTAACTGGATTAGTGATCTTTACCGGACAAAAAAACCAAACCAAAACCGCGGTTTGGTCCGGTTAGACACGTTTTTTCGAGTCGTATTAAAGATTTTGACTTTGGTCTTTTTTTTGCATCTTTATTGGTTCGGTCTTTTGTTCCCGTTCTTGTTGCTGATCCGGTCCGGCTTATTTTTATTTTTTACGAATTTTACGGTCCGGTCTGATGCAGACCTCTAGTCTCGATACCTACGATTTTTGGCGTTTTAAAGATTCTGACGTATCAGCATATAAAACAACTGGTACTTCTACTAATAACAGCGCCTGTTGACTATTTTTACGTAAAAAACTGTAAGCAATATATGTTTTATGACAATCTTTAAAAAAGGTATTTCAATTTCACTTTAATTTTAATTAATAAAAATATTTCAGTATTTAAAAAAGCAGTAAACGCGCAGCAAGGTTTTTGTATGTTTGTTACCTTTTTACATTTTTTAACTAAAAGACTATTTTAGTGCCGTTAGTATATATCTCTAATAATGTTAAAAAAGCCAAAATAAAACAGCTTTTAAAAATATTTATTTGTTAAAAAAATTAAACGCTTTTACAATGAAAATTTTTGTTGCACTACATTACTATTGGGTTTTTTATCTATTAGCGGTTTATATACTATTATTGAGCCGAGTTTTTAGCGTCGTTTTATCTATGCCATATAAGGTGCAGTGCGATGCGTTGAATGCACCATATTAGTTATGCGCTATGTGACACACCAAAAATGGTAAGGCGCGGTGCACTGTTTTGTCGCTTTGACATCACTGGTATAGTTTGTTTCTTATGCTTGAAAAATACCGACAGTCAAAAATTTAACACGGAAACAAGGAAAGAAAAACATACTGATTGACATAAAAAAAAATATTCCGCGTAAATAAATTCATTTTTTTTAAGAGAAATTTTTTAAAAAGTACATTTTTACATCCAAGATATATATACTTTGATGTATATTTGTCAGTTAATTGCAGGAGAGGGCACCAAAATGTTCAAAGTGTAAATTTTTTTCTTTACAAAAAAATATCCTAGCATTTTTGTTTATAAATAGTAAAACCGTTTAATAGTGGCAGTAAAAAAACATATAAGCTCTTAAATTTTTGTATAAATTTACGTAGAAAATTTGTCTATTGAAATCATTTTTAAGCGTCAAAAATAATTATAACCCGCCACGATCGTATAAAAAATAATGGTAACCGATTACTGATATATATATAGGGTTTACCGTTTTTCGGCGTTTCTGTTATAATCAATTGAGACAAAACAGATGTAAAATTATATTATTAAATTATTTGCGACCATGTATGGTCATGGTAAAATAAATTCGATTTTATGTCAATGAAGTTAGACTATTCTTAATCTAAAAGAAAACAAAGATAAAAAAATAGCCGATAAAATGGAATTTACAAAATAAAAATATAGTAGACCATTAAAATAATAATACATCATTTATTATGTTCATTTGCGTATTATTGTATGAACACAAGTTTAACAGAATAAATGCAATAATTTTAGATTACAGAAGATTTAAAATTTCTGTGGCTTGTAATAATATGTTTTTTATTGTTAACCCCATGGATTTAAAAATGAAGTTTCATTTGCTTACGAGATTTTTGTTTGGGGAGAATAGATTATGAGCTAGATAAAGTTTTATAACATTTTTTTTACATCACAAGCTGGCTGCAAAATTAACGTTAATAAAGTCTAGCAAATGTCCACTTCCTTAATAAAATCAAAAAGCCATTTAAAAATATAGAGAATGTTACATTTATGGGTAGGGCCTAGGGTGTCCAAATTCTCGCAAGAATTTTAATCCCGGGATTGGGCGTAAAAAAATATAATCCCGGGATCCGGTACTATATCGGGACTAAAACGGGATTACAAAACCATAAAAAATATAAATTTTTATAGTGGTTAAGTTTATAAAAATGCGGTTTTAAAAGACAATGTCAACCTCAAAAAATATCACCACAACTTTAAATTAGCTTAGTTGATTTAAGACGCAAACAAAAAAAAGCTTTTTATGGTAAATACTAGTGAATAGTGTCTTTCAGACATGTTGTAGGCATAACTTATCTGGCATCTCTTATTATTTAGCTATAAGTAGAATTAACCACCCTGTAAACATTTAAAAGGTTTTCTATATGCATTATATACAAAATGATGCTCAAAGTACCTTTTTAGTATTACGGCATCTAATTTTATATGTAAAGAAAAATACCGACAAATAAAATCTAAATTTTTACTACCGAATTAATAAAAATTTTAATCCCGGGATTTGAGACTAAAATTCGATATTTTATTACCGAAAGTTTAGTCCCAAATCCCGGGATTGAATTCCCTATAGAGGTACATTTGTAAGGAGTCTTTATAATTTGTACAATAAATTTTTTAAAAAATGTTCACATTAAGAAATTTACGCCCCAATTTTAGGGTAAGTGGGCACGTTTATATATGAGAAGTTTCACATTGGAGAAGGGTGACATTAGCATATATTTCCATTGTTATAGTAGTTTAAAAAAGCCTGTTACATGCAAAAAAAGTAGTTTTTCTGCATGACCTGCATTTGATCTGTTGTTCATTTTTTGTATTACACTTTCAGTAAGTAATTGGTTTTACAATACTATCAATTTATCTCTGTATAAAAATAAGATCTGTTTACTGAAAGCACAGAAACAAAAGAATAACATAGTGTAATAGTTCTTAAACTTTCAAAAAAAAACAAAAATTTACTTCATAAGAATTTTGAAATGCCTAAGCACAATATCAAAATTTTTATACTTCGTAGAACTAGAAAAATTACTAACACTGTCTAGAACTTGACCAGAACATAAAAAATATGTACACAAAACACAAAGATAAGTACAATTAGGTGTTTTTTTTGGTAATTTTTAAGGTTTTTTGCATAAAATGCATTTGAAAGGGTGTTATATACTAGCATATGTTCATATATGCAATATGTACGTTAGTACTATGCTTTTATATTTTTTAGTGTGCTAAAAACACCTATGGTAGATACTCTTATGTACAGTATATATTCTATAGATGATCATAAATAATTATTTATTTAACCCCTTCTATTGATGATATTTATTATCTTATAGAGTTTAAAATCAAAAAAAAAAGAAACATTAAATATAAAGTTTATTTAGTTATTTATTCGATAAATTTATTTTGCAATGCAACTACATCTACCAAGCATATTGAAGCGACTTCTTGCATGATTTCTTTTTTTTCATTAAGTTGTGAACAAAACCTGCTTATAATAGATTCTCTTTTTAGTTTGGTTTTAGTTTTTTTATCTGGTTGGTTTTGTTCGGATTCTCTTTCAAGCAGTAACGTTAGCTCGTTTTTTATAGCACCTTTAAAATATCAACATTTCTAAAGTCAGAAATGGGTATGGATGGTCTAATAATTAAGCATTTTCTTACATTAGTAACTGCACGCTCTAATTGTTTTAACGCTATGTTATCAATTTTTTGGGTATCATGTAATGATTGTTCTTTACGCTTGTTCCAACTGGCAACTACACTTTCTGGCTTTGCATAACTCTAAACATACGATATGTTTTCAATAGCCATATATAGATCGTTTTTTTGTTAGGTATTCTCCGTTGATATTAAACATTGCCAACACCTTGTTTAGAAAAGCTTTTTTGTAAACTATAAAATTAGAAATAACAACCTGGTCAAGTGGTTGAATAAATCTCGTTGTATGTGATAGAAACTAAAATTTATTTTTGCTAGGTTAGTTTAACTTATGTCCCGAAAAATTGTCCATGATCGAAAAAAGTTTTTACCACTTTTAACCAGCTCTTTATCTCAGCAATCAACGCACTCTTTAAAAAAATTTATTCTTCATAGCTGATTTCTGGCCGGTATATAAAATTTTAAACTTTCAACTGGTTTGAATTTAAGGGCTTTTGGTTGCTTGCTTATTCCAATTATTAGTGGATTTAACGTGTCATCAGTCATGCTTATTATAAAAAGAATCGTTAGTCTATCCTTGATAATTTAGGACCTTTTATTTTTACATTATTTTATTAAATAGTTTGATCTGGCATCTGGCGATAGTATAGGCCAGTTTTGTCGAGATTAAATATATTCTTTTCTGCAAATTTTGGCACATTTTGTTGTATTTTTTGACATATTTAATATGTTCACCTTTATTTTCAGCAGCGGACTCCCCAAAAACTCTGCCAAATTGTAATCCATAAGTCTCTTGTATAAGATGGTTATTTTCCCGTAGCTTGAAAGGCGGGCATTTTGATTTTGATGGCATAATTTAACGCCTTTTCTCGTATAATAGCAGTAGTGGCAAACAGCATATCCTGGTTGCAAAATTTGATTACATTCAAAACATAAATTGATTCTATGACATGTTCCTCCTTTAAATTGTTTTCTTTATAGATGATACTTTAAATATAGCGTCGGCGCTCTTAAATTTAGAAATATCCTATTCTTGTTCACTCTTACTCGTATCCCCGGGTTGTCTAACATTATATGTGGCATTTCGGTCTTTTCTTCAACACTTTTAAACTTATCAATATCCTCGCTAGTGTTATTTGCAACGCAATATACATCATTGATTTTATATGCTTTTATTTCTGTTATATCATCATCATTTATATGTAGCGATCGTGCAGTAAAATTCATAATAGAATTTACAACCAAACTTTTATGACTGCCTTCTACATTCGTTAACTGGTTTAACGCCTTAGTCAGCTGTAAAATCTTCATCTTTCTTCATATTATGGCTTGCATTATTCTTAGTAGACTTTTGGCGAGACTTGCCGGGCTTTTTCTTATATCGTTGAAAAGTTGCGATTAAAATTATATTTATGGAGCAGGAATGATGTTTCTGTATCTGGAAAAATATCATCTGACAGCTTTCGTATATCTTTTGCGCCGAATAATTCTTCTTCTTTTTTATTATGAACACAATTAAATCCTCATTTTGCGGGTTATTTTTAAAATTTTTTTATATGATCATCTATGGAATCGTAATTTAAAGAAGAAAATTAATTTAATATATGGCAATATATTTATATCACAAATAAAAAGCAAAATAATAGAAATAAAAAATAAATGTAACGTACAAGTGTCCTTTAAAATTTACAAAAAAGTATTTTTATAAGCCGTAAAAAAATCTTGGTGATATTACGTATCATCTGCACAATTTTATCTTCACTGCAATGTATCATCGATAAAATAAATACAGTATGACTCACGTTAATAATAACTAAAAAGCATAGACTAAAAAATTCACAGTTTGTGCGGAAAACTCATGGTTTTATTTGCATAGCTATTTTTTATTTACATTGCATGCATATATTAAGTAGTTACTTACGCCAGTTTTTTAATCGGCAAAATCGTCATTTCGCAACCAATAAGTCGGCACAAAACTCGGTAACGAATTTGGTTTAAAAAGAGCCCTAGAAATGTTTTTGTTTATTTTGCGTATTTTAAGACGAAAATAATATATTAAGCAAAATTCTTGTAATCAATTACTGTTTTAAAAACATTTAGTTTTTAACTGCGAAAACTTTTTATATTAAGATTCATGGTCAATAGAGCATGCTGAAGTGCAAAATATACTAAGAGATACAGAAGTAACTATAAAGCGTATATTCGTCTATATAGAGACCTTTTTTTTTAATCTTTAAGCTTTTTTCGTAATTTATAGTTTTAAATAGTTTTAGATATAAATATGTTAGTTTTTTTGCTGTGTATAAAAAGATTATGCTCAGCCTTAAATATTCTTTTAAGTTTAGAAAGCTTTTTTTCTTATGTAAATGCTATTTAAACAGATTTGCATGAAGCAACCAATTGTAAGATGTTTGGTTTATAATAAAATATACGCAAAGTAAATAACTAGTTACATTTTTGCACTATTTTATATGATAAAATGTAGTAAGATAACTACTTTATACCTATTTTTACAACAATTGTGCTGTAAACAGTTTTTTGCATTTTTTTAGTCTTTAAGTCCATATAACTGCGCCTAAATGCATGTTTGATGTAATTTTTACGTTTAATAGCTGCATAGCAAACGATTTTTTACTTATGAAAAATCTGCAATTTTGTAAAAAAGGTGGTTGCCGATTAAAAAACGGCTATAGTAGTTACATATAAAAGCATATAAAATATTTTTATCATACGAAGATAACACGCATTCATACAACTAAACTGCTGGCGACTGTTAGACTTCTAATCTCTGGGTCAGCTGCCCAAAAATAGCCCGCAGGCGTCCAAAACCAACACGATCTGGATATGGTTTAAGCTTGCATAAAAAATACATAGAATTTAACCTTTATATGTATAATTCGTACACTTTAGTGTACACAATACAAGGGGATTACTGTTAGTTGTACAAAAAGTTATTTTTTAGCTTGTGCAATTTCAGCGTTAATTATAGTTAAATAAAACCAATCCGTAGCCTAAAGTGTACTTCATATTGCACATTAAACGCTTGAATTACGTATATTTTTTTTCTAGCTTTATGCATTTAATTTATGCTTAGGTATATGATTACTTCTACTTACATCATTTTATATATCAAATCACGCTTTTGGTACCATGCATTCGAACATATTACAACTTAAAAGCAAGTATCGAGTAATTAATAGAATATTGTTTCGTTTGTAAAAAATGTTTTTTACACTTTATGGATTTTTTTAATGAAAAAAAAGGTATTATTTTCGTGGAAGAAAATCCAGATACGAAGAATTTGAATAGCAGGAACTTGTACTAGTAGAAACCCTGTTAGTAGAAATCTCGAGAGAAGGAAAATCTGGAAATTTAAATAACAACAATAACAATAACTGGTGGAATAAAAAATTATAAAAATAAAATTTTCTCTATGATGCACTTTTTTTATGCATCACACATGCAAAATATGTATTTATATGACAAAAATCACAAAAACGAGGCATCTTTAACATAGCAAAACTTAAAAAAATACATGAATCGAATTAATATAACAATTTATATAGCAATAAAAAACCAATTTAGTTTTATAGAACGAAAAAATGCAACACGTAATATATAGAGTAAAACTGTTGTGTTTTGTAGTAAATATTCGCTGTAACACAAAGTTATTTAATATTGCACAGTACTATCCTATGTTTAAATATCCTTCTATCAAGATTTCCTGCCAAAAGGATTCCTTTAGCAAGATTTCCATCTATTAAAATTCATCCCATCAGGATAAGCTCACAGGAAGACGCCACGGAGAAAGCTACTTGTGTTTACATTGTATATTTTTGTATTTTTTTGTGTCCAAAATTGATAAAGCTTCTAAAGCAATAAAGTGTCTAAATCATGTACTTGTTATTAATTGTGGTGCGCGAACCGCTCTATCCGCGACCAGCGTCGCCTATTTGGGCGAGAAAAAACAAAAAATAAAACAACGCCAATATCCAAAATATATGAATAATATATTAACATATATAATTGGCTTTAAACACAAAAACTTAATATTTTGGTTTGTCTTTTAAAAATTTTTTTGAAAAAATGAAAAACTAAAAAAAACCGCATTTTATAAAAAAATATATTTTTTTACCAAAAAAAACACCTTACTATATTTTTGCCATATATTTCTTTTTTTGCTAAATGTCAATTACTTGCCTATGGCGGGCTGGGCGCGGATGGCGCGCTGCGCGCGCTACATTAATTAAGTAAACTAATAAATATACAATGTAAATTGTATACGTATACGTATTTTTTTATAAGCAAGTCTCTTCTAATTAGAAGATTTTGTAAATTTATCGTATATCTCCTAAAATTAATTGCAGGAAATAGATGATTTCCCGTATTTTAGGATCAAATTATATTTTTCAAGTACTAAACTACACAAAAAAATTAATCAAACAGGAAAATCTCCTTAGTTACATCGCGGCGCCCTGATTATAGAAAACTTGCTTTTAGGAATCCTGATTCTAGGAAATCCTTACTCCAGGAAATCCCGATTAAAGGAAATCCTGATTCTATAAAATCCTGTTATTTGAAAATCCAGACTTTTTGGAAATCCGAATTTTAGGAAATTTAATTTTAGGAATCCCGATTTTAAGAATTTAAAAAAACGGTAAATAACATTTAACAAAAAAAATGCAAATATATAATCCTAGTTTTAGGAAATCATATTATTAAAAAATCCTGATTTTAAAAATATCTGGTTTTTATACTGGTTGAATTTTCTATGCTTATAATTTTGTTTAAGCAGCAGGAATGTAATAAATTAGGTATAACGTTTTAAGAAAAAACTGATTATTGAATTTTTAAATATATTGTATGTATTTTTTCTGCATTTTCTTTGTTTTGCTAGGAATCCGTATTTACGGTGTTTTTAAACAAGCCGATAAAATAAAAAAGTCCCACGGTGTTTAATTTGCCATAAAAAAAAGCTATAATAAAAACGCACCAGCATGTAAAAAAATTCATTGTGACAAGACAACAAGAAATACATGTAAAGGATAGCACAGTAAAAGAAAGGGGTCAAACTGGGGATAGATTAAGGTTATGGATAGGGTTGGTTAGAGATATAATTCGGTAAGGATTGAGGGTTACGGGTAGGTTTGAGTTAGAATAAATAACAAAAAATTTAGGTAATTATAAATACACATATATCAAACTTTAAAAGCATTTTAAACTTATAATGCTATAAAATGACCATAATTTTATGTTTTTTGTATTTTAAAAAAACGGCCCTGTAAATACGCTATGTGCGACTTCAGCATACCTTCTTTTTGTATCATGTGGCAAGTTCACGCGCAGCTAAAGTTACGAAAAAAAAAACTAAAACTAAATACGGATTTCCTATAATCAGGATTTTCTATTACTAGGATTTCCAAAAATTGCGATTTTATAATTGAATTTTATTTGCAAAATGTTTTTTTTACTATGCCTTTTTTTTTGTTTTTTTCTATTCGAAAATCAGGATTCCTAAAATCAGGATTTCCAAATATAGGGTTTCTAAATATCAGGATGTCAAAATATCAGGATTTCCTAGAATCAAGATTTCCTAGAATCATGATTTAACCATTTTACATCTTAAATAGTATTTTGTAGTAAAACGACAAAATTAAAAAAAAAGTTACATATATGGGTAAAATTTACAGAAAGTACTTTTAGTATTTTTAAGATTTTAATTAAAGGATATGCTCCATTAATTATTTTTTTATATGATTTTGAGAAGAAAACATCTAGAATTACTATTTATTTTGATTTACTACGAACCTAATCAGAGATTCGAATAATAAAGTGTTCAGTGAAATTTGCACGAACTAGTTTTTTGTTTTTTGTATGCAAAGAATGACTTTAAAAAATACAGAATCATCAAATATAATTAAAATATGGTCAAATTTTAGGCTTTTTAAACCCGGTCTGACTTACTTGTCATATTTGTTTATGATTAGTAGCTAATAATAATAAATACGAGCTTCTGTGTAAGATTTATAATATAAATTTTTATTTTTCACGTCAAAGTAAAACATGGTCGTTTACTCCAAATGCATAAAAGAATGAACTTGGAAAAATGTCTATCAAAGTATTTGAACGCAAAATAAATACTTTAAATCAAGTCTCGTGTATTAATAGTTTTAGTTTTTTCTTTTTTGTAAGTAGGTAGCATGGAAGATTCAATAACTGTTTTTGCATTAAATTTTGTGTACTGTATTAATCGGGCACGGAATTTTTTCTATCTTCCTAACAGATTATATGCGGTTTGAAAACGCGTCGTTGGTTAGTTTTTTTTGCTAACCTTTTTCTTAACAATTGTTATATAATGCTTTAGCAAAAATAGAGTATAAAAGACAAAAATAAATAATACTAAAATGTTCAAAATCTGACCAAACTGTTTAAGTAAATTAAAAAATGTTAGTAATAAATATATCTACACTCAGGGGCACCTAATATGGAATGGCAATATGAGCGGGCTTAAAATTTTATTTCCCGTATATAATTGCCATACTGGTAAATATGGAAAAAGTGTTACTTTTGTAAATATTGCGTAAAATTTGTCAAACCAAAGTTATTTCAACTATTTTTGAATTTAATAAGCAGTGGGGATCAAATAAGAATATATTATTTGTTTTATAAGGTGACAACAAAGCAACATGTTACAATTAAATAAAACACATATCTGTCAAACATAAAGTTACAACTATTTAAAAAACGAAAAAAAAAACAAATTATACACTTAAATTACAAGCTAAGTACAATTTTTAGAATTTAGTCAATATTTCCTGTCCTGTCATGTCATAGTGATATTATAAAAATGCGCAAACATCCCAAACAATCCTCAAATTAAAATTTCTATTTATTTTTTTATTTTTTTTAGATTTATGCATAATAATGTAAAAATACAATTTTTTATGTTTATAAATGCTTTTTATAGTTAAATATAAAAAAAATTATGGAAAATAAAGCCGTCCATAATGGCCGCTTATTTATCAACATTTTTTTCCATACAATTATTTTTTAGGTACCCATGTCTACACGTCAGCTTTGAGTGTCAATTTATGTATATACATAGATTTAAATATTAAATATAAATTTTGATGC
Organism: Agrenia bidenticulata; assembly: GCA_034694785.1. Taxonomy (NCBI): domain Eukaryota; kingdom Metazoa; phylum Arthropoda; class Collembola; order Entomobryomorpha; family Isotomidae; genus Agrenia; species Agrenia bidenticulata. Next base: position 1,470 of record JAQFYM010002089.1, on the reverse strand, counting down.
TTTACTATTAAATAAAAACGGTGTTAACTGCGGAAATGATTGTATTTTATGCAGGTTTTTGAACACAAACACAGCAAAAAGCTTGCTTCGCTAAAATACTCATGGTAAAAGATGGCGCTATTGGTAAAATTGTCATGCCATTAGAAGTTTTGAAACGCCTAAAAAAGCTGTGCGAATAATATACTTTTACACACGGCTCTTACTTTGCATCGTAAAAACCACATCATTATATGTGGTTTTATGGTAAAAATATATACAATAAAATGCAATTAGAAATATCACTCATAAAATAAATTTTGAATATATTTTTAGGGGGTGTACTTAGACCTATGTTTATATTAGCAGGAACGGCCATAAAGTTTTGTATGTTCGGGAGATATATTTTTAACTCTTATTTAATAATAATAGTCAAACTTTAACATTTATATCTATACTAAAACTTCCTCATATTTTTAGAACTTGAATTATTAAATTGTTCGACGCGGCAGTTTTTCTATAAAGCGCAGAGTTTTGTATTTATACTTTTATAACCTCCTTTGACTATACTACTAGAGATGGTATTGCAAAAAAGGCTGCTTTGGTATACTGCCAGGGGCGAATTTACATGTCAGGGGGCCCGGGGGCACTTTTTTTTTGCGGGCCTCCTTTTTATATTTATAAAATTTTTACGAGATATGCAGTGCTAAAACTCAGTTATTGTTTTTTATATACTGGTAGTTGTGATTTTTTGCATCGGCTAAATTAAAATCCAAAAAAAATATGGCATTTTTGTCCGTATATTCATTATGATTTATAATAAAAAAAAATATAAAATTATATGAAGGTGTAAAAAGAATGCGAGTACAAAAAGGCAGCTCATATATAAAAACCTATTGTTGACAAGTACTTTTGTACAAAAATTAATTTTAAGCTTATGTTTTTAAATGAAAAAAAAATTACATTGGGTTATATACACGTTTAACTAAACAGTCTCCTAACAATAATAAATAAAAAAACTTATTTTACATGTCTTTCTAGATGTATATTGTTAAAAACATACGAAATAATTAATTCTTTTTTTTATTGAACAGCAATTAATCCCAAAATAAAATTATCGAGAAAACTTCATAAGCAATTTCTAATTTAAAAACAAAAAATAAAAAATAAAAATTATTTCTATTTCGTGTAAAACCATGTACAAATGCAAACATAAAAAACAAAATCTGATAGACTTAAAATGCACAAGTAATTTTTATACTTAGAAAATTTAGCTTTCTCATAAGTTATGTAGAACTACTATAAACGAATATTCTATATCATTCAAGTAGAACCATCACAAAAAAAAACAACAAAAAAAACCTAATTTTTATTATTTTTATTGTTATAGCTGCAAAGCAGACGATTTTTAGTTGTAAATAGTCTAGTGATTAACTCTTACACTAAACAAACAATTTTGTTGTCATTAGTTTTAGATATGAATAAAAAGAACGT
>JAQFYM010002088.1:0-26156 GCA_034694785.1 Agrenia bidenticulata | reverse complement strand
ACAAGAAACCTTGAAAAAGATTGCTTTGATACGGATATTCATGCATTTATAACCAACGGAATACGATCCCCGATCCTTGAACAGATTCATGATTTTTTAACATCTGTTCGTATTTCCACACTAAAAGTAAAATCTTCTTTTTCTTTAGCTGGAAATATATATACGAAAAACCTAACAGGATGAAAAGTGATACATTCAACAATTTGTTAGTGCTTAAGCTTTATTTTCTAGAATTCGAAAAAAATGATATAACAAATAATTAGGGCTTATAAGTAAAAAATAAAGATTAAAATTAAATAAAAAAATGTTATTTTACTGTTATTATATTTCATTATTATGAAAAACTATTTAGTTTGAGGATATATTAAGCTTAAGGCAAAAAAAAATAGAAAGTATAAAATAAAACAGAAAAGATTTTGACTTTCTTTTCTTTTCTTTTTTTTTGCTTATCAAATTTTTTATAGAATTATTAAGTTAAAGTAATCCTTTTTATAAAATTATTAAGTTAAATATATCCTTTTTCTAAACTGTTATAACAAACTAGTATAAAAGTCTAATCAAATGAATGGTATATAAAAATGGTATTATATAAAAAATGTATATTAATTAAAGTATGCTTACATTACTAACCTGTCTCTTATGGAAACTGTTATTGCAATTTTTTTGTTTGGTTTCCAATTATAATTCTGTATTCAGAAACATATACGATTACATTTATCATTAGTTTATTTTCTCTACCAAAAATCTTATAAGCTATTTTATTTGCTAACAAAATAAATCATTTTGCCTTTTTTCTACTAATTTTATTATTATAATGAATTATTCTATGTAGTCAAAAATTCAAATGACATAAAAAATGTATTACTGTATTTTATTTGTTCTGAAATTTTATTTGTCTGCATTTGTTTCATAGCTTATAACTTCATAACCTCTTTATAGATTTCTAAGTTTTTAAATGCTAACATTTTTACCAATAATTCTTTTCTGCAAGATTTATTCGAACTTTACATTAAAAAAACAAAAAAAAGTTACAATTTCTGCTTGCATTAACTTGTAAAAGATAGTAAATATTACAAAATATGCATACGATGTATCTTATTTGCTTTATTACTAATTTCGTCTTATATTTTTGCGTAAAAAACAGCGAATCTTAATGGATCTGATTTTAGCTTAGATCATGGATCTAAATTTAGATCAAAAAATATGATCCGTATACGAGCTAGATCAAGATCGGAAAAGATCAGATCCTCATCCCTACTTAGGAGTCACACCTTATGTCAAGATTCCTGTTTTTGCTTTTTAATTACCATATTCTTGAGATAATAAGCCAGGGTACAATAAAAATTACTTATTTTCGCGTTTTGCACATGTTTTTGTTTATATGTATAAAAAAACAAAAAATGCATTTACATGGGTTTATTATGCAGTCGATTTCGGAAAAGATATATAATCGCTTTTAATGATGTATAGTATTTTCAGGTATTTTCTTACTAATTCGGCTTCAAAAAAAATAAAGGTAATACCTGATTTTCTCAAGATAAAAAATAGCTTTTAAATATGAATAGATATAATTTCAAGAACACAAATTGCGTTTATAAATATTTTTTTTGTGGGATTAATATTTTTGTTTCATCAAAAAATAAAAAGGAGGTATCTGATCCCCTGTCATACAACGACAGCATATATAAGTAAACCTAGTCAATTTTACGGTAATACTTATAAACCTATAAACTAGCTGTCATCGTGTCATATATTCATTTTTTCAAATGCGGGTTTCGCTAATCGGACTCAGCTTTGTGAAATTTCATTTGGTTTTCAGTATAAATATAAGATTGACGCAGACTTATTCGCCAGTCTACGTTTTTAATTTTCATTTTTTATACAAAAATATTATACGAAAGGCTGTAAAAAAATTATATAACACCTCTTATCTAAAAATATACCATTTTTTTTTAAAAAAATGTTTATCTTAATCCATTAAAAAAATTATACATGTTGATATTTATTTGTGTTTTCTAATAATTCGATAAGATAAAAGAACTTTTTTGAATATTAATAATATAAAAAAATAGTTCTTTAATAGACCTAATATACCAAAGCTAAAAACCTATAAAAATTGTGTATAAATAAAAAAGCAGTATTCAAAAGTTCCTTTCTACTTTTAAATACATTTTAAGTTATGATTTATATAAAAAACATTTTGAAAATTGCCTAATTTCAAAAATAAGCTAATAATATAACTGTATGTTTTTTTAAAGAAAAAATGTTTTTTGAGTATATTATGTATACTTAATTTATTTTAAGCTGCTAATTTAAGTTGGAATAAATTAAAAAACATTTTTATATTTTTTTAATATTATTGTGCCGTGCTCCGCATTATATAAAAACACAAAAAAAACTTGTGCTAGTTTTTTTTTATATGCTTACCTAGTTTAATGATTTTTTTAGTTGGTCTTTTTCTGATATACACAATTTTTTGCCAATGTTGTAGATATCTCATATGTAATTGGCTTAAAGATTAGGAAAAAAAGTAAAGTATGTTATTATATTCTAAAAGGCGTTTTGATTGTTTTTTTGGTGGTAGGTTTTGCTTCGTCGCAAGCTCAAGAACCCACAAATATATATTTTTTTACCATTCGTATTTATTTAAACATATGTATAAATGTAGACATCAACCATGTACAAAGATTAGATTATGTAAACTACTTTTATCATTTTTGTCAGTTACCGTATTATCATCCCCCGGGGAAAAAACAATTGTGGTATTTATTATTCCTTTGGTGATTATAAACTTGACAAGCATTGTTAATGTATTTCATAAGTTTATGGCCACTGTCATAAGTTACAATTCGTTTCAACAAGGCTTGTATTAGCTTTTCGTATATAGTAACTTTAAATGCAATCATCATTTACAGCAACCGTACGTTCTATAATTTTACTTGTTACTGGATTATTTTTAGTTAAAGATGATTGGTTTAAAACAAGTTATTGTAAGTCACCATATTTATGGCAAACATAAACAAACTCGGGGGATAACATTCAAGAGGCATGAATATTGTTGTTACATGTAAATAATAAATTGTGTAGTCTGACTTGCGAGCAAACTGTTTACTTCTATTAAATATGTTGATGACAAGTTGGTGAGGCCGTTTTACCTGTATAATCGCTCATCAGTAAAATATTGATTTATACGTTTTTTTATTCCTATATTATTGCAAAATCTCGGAACCTCTTTTTTAAAATAAGTTAACTTTGTAACTAATAAGCTCTCTAGACTTAAAAGTATTCTATAAATCCTAGCATAAAATCTATCGTGTTCTTAGCCGTTTTTTTTCTGAACCCTTTTGCACAACGATAACGACTAAAAACGTCTGACATAAATTAAATGTATTTTTTCTTAGAGTTTAATAAATAAAACCCACTGCATCAATACAAGTCTTTCATTCGGAAAAAAAACGTATTATCTGTCATATTTGGTGTTTTGGAATATGATTTTACCTGTTTAATTGAAGAAATATATTTCACATGCTACTAGATTGAAATGAAAAACTTTTTTGTAGTTTTGGCCAATCAAAAAATTTGCGTAGAATAAGAGCCATAGTTTTTTTCCAAGCCCATGTGTCCATTTATAATATAATTATCTTTACCAATTTTCGTTTTTTTGTAAATATAGGGAACAATTCTTTGTTCACAATTTTTCTGCACCAGTGGCGTACGTAAAAAATTTTTAAGCCAGGGATTTTAAGAGTTTTTTGTACAAGTTAGCTTAAAAACCTTGTTTTTCACAGTTTAAAAGTTTATATTTTTTTGAAAAAAATTTGTGTTTATAATTTTTTTTTGGTTTTTAACTCTTGAAGAGATAATCCCGTAAAAATACCATTTTGTTGAATAAACACAAAAACCATACAAAAAAACTTATTTTTTAAAAATAGGTTTTTTTTCAAAACTTTTTGATATTTTAATTTTTTTTAGAAAATAAAAAATGACAAAAAGGTAATATTTACATAAAAAATATTTTTGTAAAAACAAAAAAATCTTTTTATTGGCATTCCTATTGATCTACAAAATTATATTTTTGTATAAGCCGTTTGCGTACCATTATAATACACTTTTCATATAGATTTTTACGTGAATACTAAAAATAATCTTGTCCTCTTGTATTTCCTCACGAGTAAAAAATAAATTTCTGCACACAAAAAGACCCCCTATCCCCTCAAATTAAGGCGTGTAAAATTTTCTTTAGGGGGGAAGGAATACACGTCCCTACCAGTTCTCATCTCGGTACGCGCCTGTCCTAAACTAAAATTAAAAACGTTAGCTTTATATAGTACCATTTCATTAAACTTGTAATTTTCCTTAATGTATTATCTAATGTTTGTAATTTAAAACCCAGTTTTGCTTCAAATTTGCTTGAAATTTCGCTTTCGATTTTAATACATTAGTGCTATTTAAGATTAATTAAAGCTGTAAAGAAGGATCTGCCAATATTTTTTCTGCATTCTCGGTGTTATATACATATATATGGTTATAGTTTACAAAACATCTGGCAATCCGGTCGCTGTAAATTATCATATCTTGAATCGCAGTTGCTGTCGCATAGGCTGGTATGATAACAAATGCCTTTTCAGTCTAAAAACAAAAAAAACCGTTTAGTTTTTACTGATAAGCTTTACCTCGGTTTCTGACGTGTAGAACTACGCGGTTTGGCGCCTTTTTGCCGCCGAATGCTACACACAATTAACATTTAAACATCATCAGTATTTCTTGTGCTTCAATATAAACAATAACTCTTACTAGCATCTGTGATTATATAGAACTTTTAAGTGAAACAGAAGAGGCAAGTTGTACCGATTCGGTCATCGCTGTTTTACAGTTTTTAACAGATTCTTTAGCTGTTCCATCAATCCCTAGATTTTAAGAGTAAGGGGTACAAAAGAAAAAAGACAGATACCTTCATAGAAATGTATTTTTGATAATAATTTGCAAATCGTAAAACGGACGTCAACCCTTTTTTGTTTTTTGAGTGTTATCTTTTTAAGATTATTGATGAATTCTCTATTGTAGACAATAAGTATTTTTTGTTAACACGCTTAATTGCATAAAAAGAGGTTCCACAAACTTTTACTACTTTATTCTCAATTTTTTTTACATTCTGTTTTGTAATGCAAATCTTAATGGTATTTTGTAGTAATTCTAATTCAATATCTACTTATAAGATATACTAGTCGACATAAAGTACGCAAACTTTAGTTAACATGCGACAGGAACTTGAACGAACACTGTTTGCAAAGATAAGGGGATGTATGATAAACATTGCGGCTTGTTTGTACTTATGTAATTAGTTTTTATCTAGCACGTAGTTTTATGCTGGCTATTTTTATTAATTGCCTTTTTGAAAAGACATCTTATACTCTATGTTTATGAATAATTATGCTGTGAGATAAATGCAATTAGATGATTTAACAAGGCAAAAGTGTAAAGATCTTATATAGTAACATTACACAGTTTCCTAAAAGCATTTTAAAATTGTGCATCGCTTATACGTTTTTGTTATGAAAAGAGCAAGTATTTATATCTGGTAGAGCTTGATAAGATAACTATAACGGTGCGTTCCTATATCATGCTTTCATGTTTTCAATTTTATTATTATCTTTATTTAAAAGAGAATATGTTTTGAACTGCATTGTATCATCATATCTTACTCTCCCAATTTTATTTTTAGGACCAGGATGAGTATAGTCGAGTCTATTTATTTTGCTTAAAGACTATCAATATTATTCATAACTAAAGTTATGTCCTACATTTATGTTCTTTCTTTTTTTAAGTGCATGTCAAATATCATTTTGTTTAACCAATAGTAATATTTCTATTTGGTTTTTTATATTAAAAAATGTATATCCTAAAACAGTATTGCATCCAAAGTAGGTAAAGCAACAAAAGCAAATCGTTCTTGTTTGATTTCAAAGATCCAATATTTATGTCAATAGTCCAATCTAGTTGATTTATGATTGAGCGTAGTGGAAAGCGGTTGCTTATTGTGTAGTTTAATGTTCAATACAAAAAAAAATTCTAGTTTTTGCAATAGAAGAAGAAACTAAAGGAAAGCCGTGTTTTTATAACGCGTTTTTTAAAATTCAATTCAATGTCATACTTATTGTGCAAGGTTTTTTTTCTTGTATGTTTGCGGTTTCGCCTTCTTTTTTATCTGTCATTTTAGTACCCGTTTTCTGTAAAGTTCTTTTTCATAATTTTCAACTGCTCTCAAAGTTTTTAAATTTATTGTACAGTGATCATAATTGTGATTTTACGCGTGTTCTAAACTTTACCTTGTTTCATCAACTAGTAATTTTTTTTTTATGAGGTTCTCGCGGCTGAATATATTTTACCCTACAAAATATCAAAAATAATACAAAATATAAAGTTTTACAAAAAGAAACAAATGTGACAAAATATATGACTACCTCTAAAATTTAGAACATTTCATAATTATTTTCTATATTTATTTTTTTTTTGATACCCATTTTATTAATTCAATGAGAGAGAAAAAAAAGCAAGTAAAAGAAATTATTAAACTAAGACAGAACGTGATACAAAGACAAGAGATTACGAGGTAGCACAACATTTACAGACACATAATAATAGTATATATAGTAATGACTAGGCATGTTCTGGACCTGCAAAACAGTTTTTGATTTTAACAAATTAGGTCTGACTAAAATAAATACGTGTACGTTGGGGGTCGTTTTTTAGAGGTCAATCCAACCGTAAAAACCGTTTTTGGGTTTTTTTGAAAAGAAAAAAGTACATTAAATAAACAAAAAAAAGTTAACTCATTACAAAAAAGTGCCTTGAGATGCTAACACTGCCTCATCAATATCTACGTAATATAAAATAGACTCCTGTATTGCCATACTGTAGATTTTAATTTGATTTAACCACATGCTTTTGTTTTTAACATTTTTTACCTATTTTCGTAACGGTTTTTCTATAATTTAAACTTGACGTAAGTAAGTACAACAAAAGAAGTATATTTAAGCATTAGCTTAAAATTTCTAAAAAAATGATCAAAAGAAAAAGGAAAAATATATCTTTATTTGCGTTTTGTTTTTAATAATAGTTAAGTTTGTTGTAAAAAAACTTGTACGTACTTGCAAATTAAACAAACTCTTATTTTTCTTTTTTTACTTATTTTATTTTATTTATATATTACTAGCATCTAGGGTGTGCCTGGATGCAATGTACCCCGGCTATTGTATAATATGTAACAACAGGTTCGGTTAAAAATAATCTTACAAAAACGGATCAGGGGGAGAAAAAACCTATATTCAACTGTTGATTTAGTTGTATTTAGGTGTTAAATTTGTTACAACTTATGCGGAAATATACACAAATGTACTGGCCATCAATTGTGTACGTGGTAAAAATAACAACATGTAAGAATGCGTATATTGTTTACAAAAAATTTTAGTCGCGAACAGAACATCTTGTAAAGATGCGTGTATTTTTGTCTTTAACATTTAAATAATACCAGTTTATGCAATGATCATTTATACTAAAAGTTATTTTTTTATTAAAGAAAAGCTTATGCATAAAAAATTGACAGTATAAACATTTTACCAACCTTAACAACGAAAGCGTATTTTGTCAAGTAAAAAAAAAGTTATTTTTTATATAGTTATACTTAACAGTATAATACCAACACCATGTAAATTGTACTTTTTACTGACTAAAAAAATTTTAAAGGTAAAAAGAAGTAATTTATTTTGACAACACTCTGTATTTTATTTATAATCTACCAGAAATACCTTTCCAAACCATTCCAGTGATTAAAAACATCAGATATCGAAGCACTACTATATAGTATTAAAAAACAACAAAAAATAATTGAAAAATATACATAAACAAATGACGTTTTGTTTTTTTCTTCTTGATTCATTTTGCATACTGCTACCTTTTTTTTGTATATAATCTACAAAAAAAGATACATGCGTGCTGATTTTTATGTGGTGTTCGTCATTTTAATAACGATTAAGGCTTTAAATTTTAAAGCAAGCATTTTTGTTATGCAAAATTCTTATTAAAAATTTCTAATAAGTATGAACCGTAATATAACAGCAATTAGCAATTGCTAGTGCAAGAAAATACAACAATTTTATCCTGTGGAAATTTTAAGTTAGAGAAAAATGTTTTTCAAATAGTTTAAAATTAAATAGAGTATTTTGTAGTGCTTTTGCGTGCTGTATGCGTTTTTTTTCTTTTTTTATATTTACAACAATTTATACTGTATATCGCAAATAAAGTTTTATTTTATGTTACTTGTCGTTATTCATACATGTTCATATTTATTTCCCCTATAAATTATATTTGTAAAATATATTTTACCAGAGAAAACGCGTAAAGAGGTTATATACGCCGTAAAGTCATGCCGTATGCAGTATTTCAGAATGCTTACATACTAAAAAAACCCGAGAAAAACACAGAGTAAAATTTATCAACTGTTTTTTTTTTTTTTTATTATATTAAAAAAATACTACTTAAGATTGTCAATTTTTTATATATAATGTCTTTGTCAGTATATTTAGCAGTTTTTACCAATAACTTTTATAGTATATTTTTTTTGAAAAATGCATTATTGTTAACTACTTTAATTATTAAGACTTGAGCATAGTGCAAAGGCAATGACGAACTTAAAATATCATGTATTTCCATGATAAATGTCAAAAAAAAATTTACTACAAAATTTACTATATTTTAACATAATGTTCTTTATAAAAAAGTTTACAAATACAGAATACAACAAAGCAAACGAAAATATTTTTGTAACCAGTTGAAGCTATTTTCTACACTCAACAGATATTTTATATATTAGGTAAAAACTTTGTTTAATCAGTTGTATGTAATTCTATGTTACGGCGTGCGTTTGTAAAATAGCTTTTTTACAGTTAAAAATCAGGATTAAACATATATTCAGTAATAAATAAATAACAAAAAAACCGACAATAAACACTTTTATATAAAAAGGTAACTTTGTAAATTCTTAATCTGTTTTTACAAACAGAAAAACAACCCAAACATTTATTTATAGATTTTATGAACTGTAACTTTTTGTATGCTGTTTTCTTATTAAAAACAAGTTTTTTCTTATCACATAGTATCTTATACTAAAAACTAATATTTATATGCATATATATGTGCAGTTTAAAAGATTGCGTTTTTTACGCATTCTAAAAATTCTTTTTATTTTTTGTTTGATCAGACAGCAGCATATTAATCACATAGATTTAACCCTTTCATACCCCATTTAATTATAAGTGTATCATTTAAATATTTAAACATATTTTTGCTGTTAGTTTTTGTTTTGTTTTTTGATCTATTGTGACAACAATTATATTTTTTTGTTTTTTGTAGTAAAACTCTATGGTTTTTACTTCTGGTCGTAGCTTAGTAATCTGTAGACTAATATTTTTATTGTAAAAAACACTACCATAACGTATATGTGTAATACAACGTTGCAATGCAAAAGTTAAACAAGTTTTCTTCTATCTATTATACGCTATCGAAATGCATTATCTGAAATTAACACTGTAAAGCAAACGAAGGTGACAGTAAACGGCCTTCTAAATATGATTTATGCAAAATATTTATACTGGCTACAACAAAAAACAATCCGCTATAACTGTTTTGATATAATAATACAAACTTGTAATTAAAAACAATTTATATGCACTATATAAAAAATATTGTAATCTTTATAAGTATACGTTTTGCATTCTTAAGCCTTTTTTGGAAATACGTATATAATTTTATTTACACTTAAAAGTTTTTGTACGCAAAAATATAGTAGCCTTATATCTTAAACATAATTTTTGTGTTTCTAGCAATATCTAATGTTATTTTCTTTTGCAAACAAATATAATTGTTCTAATTTAGAAGTACTACCGTAACATTAATCATATTTAGAATTCGTTTTAAAAAATATAAAAAACAAAAGAAAACCTATAAAAAATTTTAGAAGATTTTTTATATTGTATTATGTATATAAATACAGCTAAAAAACTACTTCGTCAATACAAAGTTTTTTAGCAGCATTTTAGATAATATTGTCGTATGCGCGTGTACATATTTGTATAACATACCCAGAAAACATGGCGTAAAACTCAATAAATGATATAACACTTTTTTATGTCATTAGAGTCTTTTTTAAAACCCTATATGTAGATAAAATCAAAAAAGTGTCTACATAACTTTTTACCTAATTGTCTTTTCTTTCGATTTTCCTTGATTTGAAAGCAATAGTTTTTTAAATTGCAAACTAAATAATAGAACAAAACAGTAATATTAAAATATGATCGTAGATATTTTAGCAATAGTGCGCATTCTGTTTGTATGAAATACTGCAATTCATACAAAAAAAAACATTGAGAAGAAACGAAAATGCATATAGCCAAAATAATATACAATAAAAAAGTAGTTCTATTGTATATTCAACGCCAGAAAAGAACGTAAAAAATATAAGCCACCAGAAATGTCATTGCCGTAAAAGTATACACAAATGTGGTATAGACTTCAAACTTGTTATAGTAGTAAGTTTCAAAAAAATTTTAGTGGTAGTTGCGCTATTTTTTACTTTATAAACAACAGTGTAGAATGCATTCATGAGCTACATAAAAACTGTCTTTTAGATATTGAAATGCACTTTTATGCAGATTGTACCATTTTACATGCTTTACACAATCAAAAATTAAAGAGGCGGTTTTTCGATTATAAATAAATAACGATTTATAGGGTTTTTAAAATGAAAACTAAACTTTTAAAAATAAGCAACAAATTGTGTTGTAATAACATCGAGTTTTTTGTGATATGCGTACAACTTAGCATGATGTTCTATCTTTAATCCCGTACCGGTATTTTTATTAAATTTTCAACAAAAAAATCACAATTTGGTCAATAATTTAACTATTATATTTGTTTTTCATGCATTCTGCACGCTTACAAAACTACTCACATTGTTTGTAATTTTGTAATATTTTACAAAAGTCGGTTTTCTACAAAAAGCTACAAAAACGAGTTAACCGGTATAGATTTATACGAACCAGGTTTGTTGTTTTTGTGACCTATTGCGACTGGATCCGGGACCGGCCCTGATATCATCACACGGACTTGGATTTTTTCCGGGTCCGCAAGCATCTCTAATAAGGACGGTAAATTGAACCTGATACTTTAAAAGCTCTTATCCCAATTATATACAAAATCAATTGCTGTTATCAACAATGTTTTTAACTCCTAGTCTAAGTTATTTTGATAACATGCCATTAAATTTTTTTTAGCAGCAATCATGATATTAGTAAGACCTCTTTTAATATTTTATAAATTTTACCGGTAATTTGAGGAATTTACCGCAACCATGGCAAAAAAATTATAAAAAAAAACAAAACTACATAGCCTAGAATTTAATTCAAAAAACAGTGCTGGACATAATACAAAGGAACTCGCAATCGAAAAATAAGCAGAAAGTGACAAATTATATGCAGACGCAAAGTGTCATTGAATTAATAAAATAAACAGAACGACAGGTTATATTTTTTGTGTAACTTTTTTTTAACAAGTATATTATATGTCTGAAAAAAATAAAAAAATAAGGATGGCAAAAATGGCATAAGAAAAATACATATGAAGAAAAAGTTCATAAGACATTTGAAGATAAAGTCGCTATAGAAAACAAAAATCAAAGCAAAGCTATTTTCAAAGTACATCATATTATAAATAACTTGAAAAACATCTTTCATATATATTTACAGAATAAACACGCAAACTGCTAAAAGATAAAAGAACATATATTAATATTTTTATGTCAGTAATTTCACATAATAATTAAAGGCATAGTAAAACCTTTATGCTGTAGATACAACTACGCTAAAAAACGAGTTGCTGTAGAAACAGTAAAAATTAGAAGTGTCAATTTTAAATAATGAAATTATGACAAAAATGGAAATTAAAAATACAAGACTAGAAGATGTAACGCTTAAGTTTATAAAAGAAAATTAAGATCTAGTTTGTTCGCGATATAGAGGACTTAAAACCACGTTTGATAATTTCAAGTACACGGTTACTACAATAAAAACAAAAAAAAATATGATACATATAGATGGCACGTTAAAATTACTAGGTTATTTTTTTCTTGTTGCGGATGTTGGTTTTATTAACGCTAAAAAGAATTCATATAGTAGCTTACCAGTGAAATCTGATGAAAAAATAAATACATATTAATGGTGGTATAATCAAATAACAATCTAAAAACATTAGGATACAACCAAAGCGTTATCATACTGTTTTTGTTATCTATGCATTGCAAGCTTATACATCATTAGCCAATCAATTATCAATTAAAGAAACAAGGTATATTGTTTAAACATTAGTAAATACATAAGTTTGATTAAGGGGACTCGACAAAGAACAAAAAGAAAAAGATTTAATAAGAACAAAATTTTATACAACTTTTTAAAATGCTGAAAAATTTAAACGCAGTATTTTTATCAAAAGTAAATATAGTAATTATTCTAAGTATGTTGGAATTATTTATAATCTTGACTCTTGATACTTTACGAACAGTATCTTATAGTAATAGGGTATTTAGTTTACACAGTCTACGTACGAACATATCTCTTGACGTATTTATCAAGTGGCTTTAAAGTATTATCCTGATTATATCTAAAAATGATATCCTCGATTTCATAAAAGTTTTGTGAGGATTACACTTACTTAAAAAAGAACATATTTGTATCTCAAAGCACATTCAAAAAAAAGATACTACAGACATGAGATTTTTAGTTTTACTAAATTATACTTTTGAACCAAAAGAAAAAGGATACTTTTAATTGGTACGAAAGTGTAAATTCTAATGTTAAATTGCCTGAATTACAGCAACACATAAAGATCCTCTTATTTCAAATGTATTTAAAGATCAGCGAGAAATGAATGAAATAGTATAAAAAAACCATATTGTCAAAGCAAAAAAAATATTGGCATATAAAAAGATATAATAAAACCTTATTCTTTTGTTTTAGCAGAAAAGTTTGCTGTATATTTTTTTATATTTTTAAAAAGCAAAAATGTTAGAGCATCATTGATATATAATTATTGGTAATAAGAAAAAAAGGCATGAATAGTAAAAGAATAAAAACTGGATGTGCATTATTAATGAAAGATTTTATTATTATAAATTAATGCATAATCATAATGTTCTTAAAAAATACGCGTTAGTTATAAGCAAAATTTTTTTTGTAATTATCAATAGTCGGGTTTTATATTTACGTTACAACTTGCTTTTAATTTTTTTGTGATATCAACCATGTATGTTTGTATTTGATACACACAAAGTATTATAAGACTAGCTTTATCTCTCGAAAGTAACTTTCGAATATTTTTGTACAAAATTTTGTGTTTATATTGCAACATCTAAAACCAAATTATTTTAAACCAGCGAAAAGCTTTTTAATAACCTCGTGTACTGTAATATTTTATTGTTTTTGCGGTAATTCTGCACTTGAAATTATATTTGTATCTCGTACAGGCGTCAACTATTTAAAACTTGTTGGTTTCTAGCAGCAATATTAAAAATAAATAAACTGGACAAAACATTAATTTTAAATATAGCATAGTACAAATCACATTTTTTTTCTGTTCCCCTTAATTTGCAGCAAAAGTAAATTGTATATCCTGTTTGAAAATTTTCAGCATAACATTGTTCAAAGGGTTTTCTAACGTATAATTGCGCAGGCTTTTTTACAAGTTAAAAAAAGTTCTACAGCATAAAACTAAAGTGGAATGATAACATTATGTAAAGCAAGGCTAGATTTGACAATAAATGCGAATAATTCAATCAGTATGTATAGATATATCTACAAAGCCTTTTCCCGTATATTTGGTACGAAGAATTCCTGTTCTTCCGTGTTCAATATGCATCATTATTTTAGTATATACAATGACTTTACACTTACCATTAAATAATTAATTAAACAGGTTATTGATCTAAATAATAATATATATATTTGTTCGTGTTAAGATTAAAAAGCATATTTAAAAAGCAATTCCACAGCTATAGAACAATATTCAACAGAATTGATTTTGGGTATACGCCTTTGATGTATTTTAACGTGTAAATCCCACCCTTTTTATATTTGAAAAGACTAAAATCGCCAAAACTGTAAATGATATAGTTTTAACACACATTTTAAGCATTTATATAAACATGCAAGTCGCTGGTATAAGTTACGACTGTGCTGAGCTACTGTGTACGATATACACGCACTGCACTATCACCTAACAAGTTTATCACAAACTCGAGCTATGTTTTGCGCTTGTGTATGCGTTTTTGCAACAAAAAAAAATTGCGCAATCCTTCTTACGGTATATATAATTTAAAACTTTTTGTATTTGGTAAAACATAGTATTTCTTTGCGCATTTAAGTTTTTGAATGTTTCACATATATTTACAACAAAAAATGAAAAAAAAATGACTTTTTTTTCGTAGCTTAAATTTTTTAAAGCCAGGTATTTAGTGAAAAATTCATTATACAGTAAACATAAAAAAAAACTATTTTTAGTCGTAGCTTTTTTTTTTTGAAAGATTTAGTATACTTTTCAAATAAGGTTTTGTGTGCCTTTAGTTTTTATTCAGCGCCAAAAACCGTTTAAAATATTTTAAATTTGTTCGTAAACATTTATAACTGTTTTTTGCAAGCATATCAACAAATTATACGGTTTAGCGATGCGCTTCTTGTTTATTATGATAAGCCTCTGTTTTTGTAGATTTTTCCTGTTGGTAAGGCTTTTTGTCAAATTGATAACAGAAAACAATTTAATAAGATAAGGTTTTGTACAATTATAGCGCTAATATAACAACTATAATGTAAAAAAAAAATATAAAAAAATACTACAGAAAATTTTAATAATCTATGGCATAACGTATGTCTGAGCGTTTGTTGTTAAACAGGTCGATAACTGCCACGAGTGCGCTCAAATTCACAAAAAATATAAATCAATTACTTTATATTATTTAATATATTTGCAATATAATTCTAATTTTTATATAAGAAGTTTTAAACTATATGACTATAGCAGATATGCAATGTTTACCTATAGTACAAGATCACATTGCCGAAATAATAATTTATGCAAAGAAGTTAGCGCTTTTGCTTAATATACTTTGCATACAATTTAAGAGGTGGCACTTACAAACATTAGTGGCATATAATGTCTAAATTCTATTTACGTGTAGTCATACAATGAGTCGAAGCTGATTTTTGTTCTTCGAAATTAATGCAAAGGGGCTACAATACCGAAAAAGCTTTTTTTTATGTTAAAATGCTTGCTTAGGGCAAACCTTTGTGATCAAAAGATGACTGTTCTTAATTTAACAAATTTAGCGGCTAAGCATATTAAATTCCCAGTTTTTTCGTGTACTCTTTACACTACAAACATAATTCCTCTGCTTTACCAAACCAAAAATAAAAAATAAAAAGGCAAATAGAAGGAAACAATTTTTTAACATAGATAATTTTACCACCGATGCTCAAAGTTATATCATTTTAAATGTTATTAAAGGGAGCTCAATCAACAGAAAGTATTTGCAAAACCTTTTATAAACGGATTGATTGAATTAGAAAACAATACTCACATTCAAACTTTAGTATTTAAATAACTTTTTTAAAGCAGATATTGATTTAGGCGGTGCTAATTTTTTAGAACTTTATGCTAAATACAATAACAAGCCGTTTTAATATTACACAAAACAGCTTTCTGTCGCATGATGCATATTACTGCCTGGCTCATTCCATTCATAATGTTTTTTCCAGAATAAGAGAAAGGTGTAAGACCGTAGATGTAAAAATTTTCTATTTAAAACACAAGCTTAAAAAAATATAACCTTGTTTCTTTTATTGATATAACTAGGCTTATTTTTTCTAGATAATTATTTTTACAAGATGGGGTACTTGATATTTTACAGAATTTATATAAAATAATTTTAATATGATTGATGAGTTCATAGCATATTGCGATACAATATATAATATTTTTTTTTGCTACACAAACAGTTTTTAAGATTACGAAGAGAAACTCTTACATTGTATTTAATGAACGTCTAGTTGGAACAATAAATACGCTTTAAAAAAAGGATTATCCGAGCAGCAGCTAAACTCAGGTGTAAAAAGTACATATATATATGAGACGAGTAGCTTTAAGCATACCTACATCTTTTTTACTGAAATATCCAGATATAATAGGGTTTATTTATTACAAAATACATGAGCAAGCAACCATGAAAAAGGCAATGCGGTTTGTCCTACGTAAAAGTACAGAAGTGTAAAACATTTTTGGTATATATTGCGGGTTTTTATCGACCATAGAGAGTCATTGAAGATTGAGAGAATACATATTAGGTAATTTTTCTTCTTAAAAAGTGAATTATAACCATTTCGTTTAGAGTTATTGTATATTTGAGTCTAAAATTTTTTTTTTTTAAAAGACATAAAAATGTTTTTATGTAAGACATAGTAAATCACAATATTTTAAAGCATTTTAAAATTTTATTAAAAAAGCCTACATGTTCGTTCCGTTTTTGATGGCGTTGTTCCTATTGTTTTGTCGCGCAAAACATAATATCCACTATCGCCAACAATTTTCTAGTGTTTAAATTGGCAAAAACATATTCTACCCCCTTTCACCGTCCTCAAAAGTTAAGCGGCGGGTTACAAACAAATTTTTGCATGCTTTGATTCATGAGATGATACATAAGAAAACATTAAATTAAAAAAAAAAACATTTAAAGGGCATATTTTAATAATAAACTGTAACAATGCTTTTTTGAGCCAATCTGTTTATTAATTATTGCGCATGCACTCGTATGGTGGAATGTAGAATAATAACATTAGGCGCCGTGCAGGATTAATCAAAATTTTATCATCGTGTTAGGATCGGTATACAAAAAATATCTTAAGCATAAACTTTCTGTCTAAGTGGTTTTTTATATACTACTTTAGTTTTCTAGGCATATCTTTTTCATCTTTTCTAAAATGCGAAGAGTAGGCGAATTTTATTGCACAAAAGATATTTAAATATGCAGTTCATAAAAAATTCATAATCGTAAATTTAACTGATAAATTATATGTTTTTTATGTGTGAATGTTTGTAGTATTTGTTTACGATGCTCTATTTTAGATTTCAATACGCAAAAACCCGTTCAAAAAATGTCAAAAAATTGTTCAAGATATGTAATGCGTAAATACCGCGTTTTGTTATCTTTGTGCGTTCTGAATTGTTTTTTTTTGCTATTGTTTAGTCAGTATATGATCATACTGTAATTATTTTGTTATCTATTTATTTGGTAAAAGTCTTACCCCTCCTATTTTGATGCATAGCTCAACTTTATTGACACCCAAGGATATAAGCTTATGCCTGCATTTAGGGCAGTAGTAAATTACATAAACTGTTACCCTGTAAACAATTATTATTGATTTTTCTGCATACAGTGGGTTTGTTATGTACAATATTTTTTTCTCTTACATTTGTTCCTGATTTAGTGATAATTTTTCTTTTTCAGCTTTTTTCGTTCTATTGTGTGTTCCAGGTGTCAAGTAATTATGGACCCAACTGGTATCAGTTTGTTATTTATTGTGCTAGCTCATTATCTTCTGTCGTCGTACGCATTTCTTTCTGGGGTAGTTCCCAGTTATTCCTTGCTGCCTTTTTCCCACTCATTGAATAGAAAGTATGGATATTAAAAGAAATTTAAATATGTAAAAATATATAAAAATGCGGGGTATTATAGGGGCATTTTAATATTTCGTGAAATTAGCCTTTTTTTGCATATTAGGTTTTTTTGCCCAATTTCTTTAGCATTTTAGAATAAAATATATCTATCCAGGTTCTTGCTGTGTGCAGCTGGGTTCGTTTGCTACTTTTTTTTTATGTATTCTTATTTTGTAAAAGACAAAATATTGTTGTAAAGTGCTATCCATAGGGTTTTTTTAGCAGACATATATTCATACTTTTTCATAGGATGTGATTATTTATTTATACTGCATTTCACAGTGATTCATACCTTAATACTGCTTCAACTGCCAATTTTTATATAACTAAATACACATTTTGGCATGACAGCTTTTTAACAAGTTGTTTCTTTTGCATAGAAATTCTAAAAGTAACATCTGCAGATCTACTACTACCTGCTTCCGTTGCGAAGATGAGTATAAATTCTGTTTAAAATGTATTTAAATATATACAATCGCAACGTATAACTAGTCAAGGGCTATTCCACCCAATTTGCGTTTTCTAGATTTATTATTTCACTGTCAGTTGAATTTGTGTTCTTGTAGAATTTTTATTTGATCAATCCAGTTTATTATATCTATGTTTGGCGTTGTATCAAAGTTGGGGTTGTTTTTAATGTCTTTACATATACAACTTTAATATATCCTTTTTTGAAAAGTATAGTTAAATGGGTACTGTCGCAAAAGTTTGTTGCAAGTGACTGATCTGTCGAAACAGTTTACTCTTGCTAGTGCGGCCTTATCTTTGTAATAGTTGCTGTTCGTCGAAAGATAAAAAATCAATATTAATATTTTTCATTTAGATAAACGTGTTTTTTTACACATATGTAAATATTAAGTGACTATACTAGACATCAAACATGTTTAATTTTTGTTTTTTTATAACATCATATCATGAATGTTAGTTGGTGTGACAAACTGCGTGTAAAAGGTATTTTACAAGTCAAACTAAAAAAGATGTACATATTTTACAAGTTCTAATCAGAAAAGAATCCCGAGTAAATCGACAAGCGATTTATAAAACTATAACAATTTTACAAAGTAAAATACCAAAAAATTTTATTATAAAAAATGTTTCCCGTTGCTTTTCTATTTTTTTTGGTTTTTATTGTATCAAATATTTTTCTGTTATTCCATAAATATCGGAATAACTAGTTAAATTTCATGTGCATGAATATTGTTGTTATTTCAGTATTAAAAAGCTGTCATGGCATATTTATGAGATTATAATTGTAGATTTGAAACTGTTTATAGCATTAGAAGAAATTTTTATAAAAAAATGTAATTATAGGCATTTATAAAGTATTTCAAGAAACAACTTACACAAAAAAACATGCATGTCTACAAAATTAAAGTTCTTAAAGAAATATGTTAAATTAGTGATAAGTTTGCTAAGATTACATACATGTAGAACTGATTTTCCAGTCAAAGATTTTTTTTTAATACATAGCATTTTCTGTTTTCGCCTATCAAAAAAAAATTGAGCAATAAAGTTTTGCTTTTTTCGCCATACATTTTTTTATACTCAAAAGACAAAAAAAAAAAGTAAGAGATGGAAATAAAATCTGCAAAACCAAACAAGTTTTTTGCTGCATGTTATATACCGTAAAAACAGGGGTGGGATCCCAATTTTTCTAGGCGGGGGGGGGGGGGGGGGGGGGGGGGGTCGGCCAAAAAAAATTGAAGCATGATAAAAACTAGTCTGTATTTTTTCTAAAACAAATCACTACTATTAATTTTACTGTTGGATGTTGAATATGTTTACTTACATGAACCTATAATTACAAATTAAAGTTGCTTTTTTTCTTCATAAACTAAAAAACCCCCTAAAATTACCGCGCATAAAATTGACTAAAAAAAGGTGCAGATTTTAATGGTTACTTGTTGGGTACGCCCTTTTGTATCGATTAAAACACTTTTCCTTGTAAAGATAGAAATTAAATCCTCTCTTCTTCCTAGCAATTTTTTTGCTGTGATTAATCGCAAAGGTTGTCTCAAAATACAGAATACTTGCATATACTACGCGTGTTCAACTCTGTGTTAACATATTATGAAGTTGTGCATATGTGGATTTTAACAGTTTTAGTAATATTCGATAATAGTTGTTATGCTGCATTTGTATAATTTGAGAACTAAAAGGCATAACATTACAGTTGGCTGAAACATAAAGTCAAATACATTGCAAAGTCGTCGGCACTAACCTGCGGCGTTAAGCGAGGTAACGCTTTTGACCGTAGGCAAAGCATCAGAACCGCTGACATACCACTTTTATGTAAGTACAAAATAAACTACAAAAAAAAAATTATTACGCCGTATTTTTGATAGCAAACTATCTTTAAAGAAAATATGCAATCGTACGAGAAACCGAGTTGCATACAAGAACCAATGCTTAGTAAGAAGCATGTTTGAATATAACAAATTATTAATTTGGATTTCAATATACAGAGAAAAACAAGATTCGCACACAGGGTCTCTCAAAAAAGGATCCCCAACAATCATAAAGTACACTTAACGTTCCTAGAAATATGATTTCTATGCATTTGAGTAAAATTCATAAACAAGATTATATTTGTAGAATCAATTAACAAATTTATATGTTTTTAAATATTTTTGCGTAAAATTAGAAAAAAAAGGCAATTTTTGTCTGACGGGGCTTATGGGAAAATCCTTTTTTCTATACAATTTGCCAGGCCCTGTAGGCACATATAAAAATTATATTCCTTTTCTCGTATAGACTATAACTAAAAACATAAAAAACTCGCTTTTCTGTTTGCCTGCTAGTGTTTTCTTTTTTTATAGTAAAAACCGGTGCAAAAGTATGTATTTCACAAAAGCACGATAGATCAAGTACCAGTAACCAATCACAGGTTACATTTACATTTACATAATTGTCAGCTAAATACAGAAAAACCTTTTGAACTCTCGTTTTTAGCTAAGAAACAGAAAATGCGTTATCGCAAAAAGTAAACTGTATGCAGGCATTCAAAAAAAAATTAGATCTGGCTTTATGCAACATTACGGCCTCTATAGACTTTGGCACGTCTGTAAGAAAAGTTCTCAAAGCTCTTAATAGTTTAGAAGTGGAAACTTGCAACGCAACAAAATTATGAAAATTTTGTGTTTGCATTTATACTCAAAATAGCCGAAAAGCCTTGTTATGTGTTAAGAAAATACGGTAAAACTTGACAATTGTTACGATATATATTTTTTGTACTTTTATTGGATTTTCGTAAAAACCGAAACCATAACCGTACCTTTGTTGAACCTTACGTTCAGAAAACCTACCCGAAAATTTTATTTTTACTTTTTGTAGGCGTGTGCTTTTATATTTCTTTGTTCCTCTCGTATTAAGTCACTTTTCATATTGTTCGGTTTTTTTGAGCATATTACTAGACGAGGTTTTCTCGAAGGGAAGGGGGGGGTCAAGTAAACTTGTCTCTACAGCGAGTTGATCCGTCAATCTTATGACACCAATAAAAAAAGCGTACGAACTTCTTTGACATGACTGATGCTACAGGCAGCCAGGGCGTATCTACCATACTACTTTCAAAGCGTCTATAGGCTTGTGTTTAACCAAAGCAGGCGCACATTGGTACTTACCAAAGCACTAGATATCCCTAAGTCACCTAAAATTAGTGGCCACATAATATCAGACGTAGAGTGCAACGGGTGCACTATTTAACAGATCCCGGAATCTAAAATTAGTAAAAAATGTAATCCCGGGATCCCGGTGTTTGTCAAGATATAAAATCGGGTATAAAAAGTTATAATTTGTACCAAAAAAAGATAAAAAAATACGATTTTTTGTAATTACAAAACAAAATGTAAAAAAATGCAAGAATCTATTTAAACTTGGTTTACATAATACCTACAAATTGTCTTACGGAGATAACGGTAATATATCTATATTTTTTACCGATGCCTAAGTCACAAAAAAATAGCATGATATTCAGCTCTTGGCGATTGACTTACATAATATAATCTAACGGTATTTGTGCACTCTACGCAAATCGAAATACAAATGATAGTTTTTGGGGTGTTTAATGTGCTCTTTGTAAAAAAAAGGGTTTTAATGATAAGTTAAAAATTCTTAATGATTGCATTTTAAACATTAATTTTTTCAGAGCCATTTTTATATAAAATATGTTTTAGTGTTGCAAAAATGGTTTGCATTGTGGTAGTGTGAGACTCTGCAAAAAAACCCATAAATTGACATACATTTTGTATCGCTTGCTAAAAATAAAAACAAATCTGCCTACAGGAATACACAAAAACGAAGCTTTAAATTTTAATGCTATTTAAAGCTCATATAAAAATTTTATTATGTTGTAGTTTTAGTGATCCCGTATAAAAAAAACTAAATCCTGATAAAATCCCGGTGCCTAAGTTCTCATTTTTAGTATCAGACCATATTACTAAGTGTTCGCACAACTTATTGATAAAAGGGCTCTTTAGTTTAACTTGACAGTATTGAGGGTTTTTGGTAGTTTTCTAGGGATTTGGCGGACAGCTTTCATATATAAGTAGTTAAATAAAAACAGCTATCTTTTATACAAATTAAGGATTGTTAAAAAAACAATTGATCATTAATTAAAATGTTTTTATCTTAAATGAAAAAAACCTCTGTACTTACAAAAAAAAAGTCAACGGGGGGGGGGGGGGGCTGACCCCCCACATCGCCCTCTTTGTCTCTGAATCTTACCCCTGCGTATACACGTCTTACCAATTCAGTTTAGTTTGGTATAATAGGAGCAACGGATCAACCTAGATCAGCCTTTTATCTGCATCAGTGCACATATAAGCGTAGATTCCTTTATAATCTAAGATACGGCTGAACAAGACTGCCGCACAGGAATCCCGGAATTACTATCAAAATAAGCATACCTAATTTTTTGCTTTTTAGCTTATTCTTAAGCTTGGCTTATTTTTTAAATGTGATGTGTTTGTTGAGAGTTTGTACAATCCAATCATTTACGCAAAAAACTTGTATTTTCCAGAGTGTTTTACAACTAAAATAACCAACTCACTATAATAGTGCTCTTCATAGGTATTCCAGCTTTTTATTTTGTTTTTTTAACCTTTAATTTAATATGAACCATTTAAAATGCAATGATTAACTCCGTCAAATTTTTATATATAAAAAATGAAATGGGCAACTAAAGTCGGATAGATATTAGGCGGGTTATTCATCAATTAAACAAAATTTATTGTTTCTGTAAACTTCTTTTGTTTTTTCGGTGTCAAAAATGTAAACAACTATTTTCAATGTTTTTTTGTGTAAAAAAAGTAGGTTTTGTATATATTATCGTGAAAAAACAGATAAATCTGTACGCGAGTCTTATAGAAAAGGCAAAAAATGCGAGAAAATTACTCTTGTTAAAAATATAGGTGCTAATTTTTTGCTTTCGTAAAGAT
This sequence comes from Agrenia bidenticulata, assembly GCA_034694785.1. Classification (NCBI taxonomy): domain Eukaryota; kingdom Metazoa; phylum Arthropoda; class Collembola; order Entomobryomorpha; family Isotomidae; genus Agrenia; species Agrenia bidenticulata. Next base: position 2,913 of record JAQFYM010002088.1, on the reverse strand, counting down.
ATATATATCCAAAAACTATATTTTTATTGCATCTATAGTTTGAAACAATGTATATGTATTAAAGCTATGTGCATTATGTAAAATTACTTTAATACCTATGTGTTCACAAATCATCTGTATTTTAAATATAAAAAAAGGTAAAAACAAAAAGAACCCAGTGTAAGAATTGACTTTGATAACACTTCAGGTATCAACCTTTCCGTTTACGTCTAGAACTTAATCAAAACTATTAAAAAAAAGTTTTGAGTTAAATTTACTAAACATACATAAAAAATCACATAAAATAGCAAGAATTATAGAAAATACCGTATTTTGTTTATTTTGCTAATCTCAAATTGGTCAAAATCAAATGAAAAATGACAAAATCACTGTGCTTTACAATCTTAAAACAAAAAAATCGGTTTATATTTTATAATGTAATAAAATAATTTAGCCCTTTTTTTCGTAGGTCTAAGTTTACATTTAATATTTTACAAATAAAATATACATAATAAAAAATATAGTATGTGAAATGAAAAATTTACAAATGTCAAAAGTAAAAAAATAAATTGTTCTTGTTGGAAGACTCACTAGTAATTTGTGATAGCTGTCAAGTCATCTTTTGCGTGTTTGGCATATCTATATATATGTGCTTGGTACTTTTTTAGCACTTTTACGTACCCAATAATGTTAGCACCTAAAGTTAAAAACAATATAATACAGAAAATTTAATGGAGAATTTATAAGAAAAAGAAGCTTTAATTTTGACTAGAAAAGAAAGCGCTTTAAAAACTGTTTTCTTTTGAAATAGATGAAGTAGTAATTCTAAAAACAGTTCACATTTTATATTAAAAAACATAAAAAACCAACAAAAAAAGAGAACAACATGATTTTTATCTGTAGTAGTTCGAAAGTACTGTATCTAAATTTTTATGTTATTTTTATTTTTTTGCATTTATGTGTTTCTAACTGTATTGTTTTACTGTGTAAAATAATTAATTCCCGCAAAATTAGCATATGTTTCCTGTTAACATTTTTGTTATTGTTTATCATCGTTTACACACGCATTTCAATGCAGCTAAAACACATGAAAAAATATTATTAATATCTTTACAATTGTAAAATGCTCAGCAAATATTTCCCACTGTTTTTTTTTCAAAGTTTACATATTTACTAAAAAACATCACTATCGTGTAAAAACATTTTTTCACTGTAAGAAGTAAATTTTGTTTGTTAAAAAATTTTACAAAAAAGATGAAACCGTGCTTTACAGTTGCAATAAACCCCGATATTAATATACAGACAGTGCAATACTGCCTAAGTAATGAAAAATTGTACGTGTTGCTTTGCGCAGAATAAAATTGAAACCTGGAGAATGGACTATTTTGACGCATAACTAACTGTGTAAAAGTCATAGAAAGCGTCGTTTCCGCAAAAAAAGCGACAAAATTTTCACTTTATAATGTATTTGACTAATTAAATGCGTCGCTTGCGTTTTTAAAACATATTCCAAAAGCCTCAGTAACGCTTAGGCTTGCAATATACACTTCTATAATAAGATCCGCTCAGACAAATGTATTCGTTTATACTATTACATGTTTGCAACTTACAAGCGTATTTTAATTTTTTTATTTGTTGGAAAACATTGACAGATGTATATATCAAGAATAGGTATTATGGTTTTTGTGCATCATAAAAATTGTATGTTATTCAGTAATAGCATTTCTCTGCGTTGTTATTTTTCATGAGCAATTTTTGAGATGCCCTAAAAATCACAAAATTCTGTATTGTTTTAACTTTTGTTTAACACTATATATATACTGTATACAAGCAATAACCGCACAAAAACAACCATATGAAGTATCTAACATCGCGAATACAGCAAAAGGTATATAAACCCACATAAGCAAATTTAACTTCTTATGGTTGACGGAAATTTCCGCACACTTCTTACAAAGTAATCTACAAAGTATATTTTTATCAAGCTGATACGCTTTTTAGAGCCAAAAATGTAAATATAAATCTTGGTTGTCTTTTGTCTTTTAATTTTTTTATTTAAATATACCTTTTTTCTTATTTTAAAATTTTTAATCTCTATAAACGGCATTAAAGGTTCAAACATATGTTTTATATATCATATGCATGTCAAAAAAAAAATATTTAATAGTACGTTTTTACATCTTTTTTGATTTTTTTTATTTTATTCCTCTAACGATCAGTTTTAAAGAAGTTATTATGCACGTATTTTTTTACATAAAGACACTTATAACTACCGTATTAAAAAGATGTTTATTTTATATTTAAGCATATTTCAAAGTGTTTTTTCGTTCTTCTTTAGAAGCAAGTGTGGGAAATTATAGTTTTGCGAAAATTTTCGTTTCCGAATATGAATTAATAAGGTAAAAGACGTAAGGGTAACCATATATACCCACAACGCAAACAGTTTGGTAAAATTTTAATTCAAATTTGTAATCAGTTGCCAACTTTTAAATTTGTTAAATTGCATAGCTTTTTATTTTACATTTAATATCATAGCTACACATAAGAGTTTTTTACTTCAAATTTTGTTTACTATACAAAAACAAACTAACGACCCCTCAATAGCACAACAAGAAACAAAATTCCCCTGTTTTTTAAAAGAAAATACATAGAACTACATATTCAGTTATAATATTTTGCTATAAGGTGTAAAAAGATAAAACCTACTAGTTTACTATAAATTGTCCACTAATTGCGGGGAACTGTTAAAAGCAATTTTAAAAATATACCTTTTTAAAGGAATACTCAGTTTTCTTTTTTTGATTTGAAATATTTTACGTAAAAAGAGTTTACAAAAAAGCTCATGAATTTTTGGTTTTTTCAGACCAATGATCTCCACTTTGTTGCTACAGAAATTATAATAGTTATTTAAATACTAAAAAAAAACAAGTAGTT
>JAQFYM010002087.1:0-26162 GCA_034694785.1 Agrenia bidenticulata | reverse complement strand
CTCAAAATTTTCTAGGGGGATTGGGGTGGGGGCTGGAGCCCCCCCCCTGCCCCCCCCCTGGCTACGCCACTGTTGATGAGTATTTCTGCACTTTTTTATATGACAAAAATCATTAATTTTGTTGATAAGCTGCGTTTTAACTAAAATTGAGCATATTATAGTATTTGGAGCTTAGTTTTTTTTGTGTGTTTTTCGTTGTAAACTGACTTAAAACTTTTACTTGGGCTTTTTAATTTTGCATCAATGCCTAAATAATTTTTATGTATGTTTACTACGATTATGTGTGCATATCCTATATCAATGTTACTGTTTTAGTCGTAAGATAAAAATCCACATTAAACTGGTTATTATGTTTCCGTTTTTATTTATTTTTTTTTACACGTGCTAGTGCTGTTGCATAAATCCATGTTGTTGTACATAGTTATAGATCGTACGAAGTTTTATAAAGATTACCTTTTGTAAAAATGCAATTCTTTGTAGTAGGGCTCTGGCTTTTGACTAGCGCCAAAAGTTATGTCACTTATCAAAAATATTTTGCTATATAATTTAGATAATACCATCAAGCAATTTTTATCTTATAGTAGCACTTGCATATAGAGTCGTATATGTCACACGATTACAAAAAGAAACGAAACGTGGCATCGTGCTTTTTCTTGCATCTTAGTGTGCCAATTATTATAATAAAAAATTTAAAAAATGCCCCCAGGTAAAAAATACAAACTTGCATCTAAGTAAGCAACGAATTCGTATATAAGATATATATTTATGCATTCTAGCGATGTCATTTTTTCTTTTTTGTAAAAAATTGCTAATAAAACAACAAAACCTCTATTACTTAGCATTTAGAAATGACATAAAAGTAACATTTGCAATCACATACGCATATTGGCCACATGTAAAATACTAAAAATGTTTTGCGGCAGTTGGCGATTAGCAACTTTTCTGTATACAGTATATATATAAATACGTTTATAAGAATTAAAACACGAATGAAAGGCGACAGATATAACGTAACTTTGTTAAATACATGGTACCTTTTTTTGTCATATAAACCCAACATCTTAGCGAAATTTTACAAATCAGTGTTACTTTTACGACGATGTCAAATATTATTTTGAATCCCTGATATTTTTTAGTTTGCACCCAATTTCGCCATTGTTTTTTTTTGTATTAGAATTCATTAGCTATTTAACCCCTCAAGATATAAGACAGCCAAAAAAATTTTTGTAGGTCGTAGTGTCTTTTAAAACAAAATGCGGGTTTGATCCAGTAAAATATGTGTATTAGTAACAAAGAAAACACAACAGCAAAGTCTTTTTAAATTCGATTGGTAGGAGTAAAGTGAAAAAAGTACAACACGTAACAAAACCTCGTTTAATATAATTGTTTTTGCCGTCGAGTAATAGTTGCCACTATAATATTATAACCTGTGCTTGCAGCTACACATACAAACAGTTATGGAATTATATACAAAGGCGCATCATTAATAGGGCGCGTCCGTGAGATATTAAGTATATCTTGTTGAATAGATTGGTTGGAGCAATCTTTCTTTTTATAAAAAGCCATTATAAAAAGGTTTTTTATGTATATGAAATTCGTTATGCATTTTTTTTGATTGTTTGACACAAAAAGATCCTTCATATGATAAATTGATAATCTGTTAGGCACCAAAAAACGTTTTAAATTACTGTTTACAACTTAAAAACCAGGATTGCTGCACCGGGCTACTTCGCTTTGCATACATACCGCGTCATAACAATTCTGAAATGGTGCTATTTTGCCTTCGGCAAAATAGTCAAAAGCCAAGTTTTCCTCGGATAACCTAAGGCTGTGCCTTGATATAATAAAATCGCCACTGGGTGAATACCCAACATACTTTGTTAACATTTTTTGTGCAAAAGAGATGAATACGTATTAGGAAACGAATTGGGAGATTAAAATGAAGAGTTATACGGTATACTCTCAAATATATGAAATAAGGAAAATATACGATAACACCACAAATGACACAAACCAACATAATGATAACTGTTTATTTTGTTATGCGAGTACTTCATAAACAAAAACTGTAGATAATAAAAAGGTTTTGCTAAATTCATAACTTGATAGATAATTTGATATAATAAAAGTGTTGTGTCTGCTGCAGAAACATCCCAAAAAACGCAAAAAATAAAAATATGAAGCTTGGCTTTTTTAATCATTTATGAGATTATTAATGTTAACTTTAAAAATAGACAGCCAAAATATATATTAACTAAAAAATGGGCTGTTAACTGTAGTGTTTGTCGACACTGAGTATTGTCAAAATGTAGTTTTTGCATATTTACAAAATTTTTAAACTATTAAACGAGGTTTTTCGGGTACTAAATGTTTTATAAAACCGCCAAAAATGCTAACGTGTGGGCAAGTGGTGACTGCGCAAAGGCTACTACAAACCTTAAGTATTTTTTGAATAATTGTCAATTTTATGCAGTTTTTTTATTTCATAGTATCCTTTCAACGGGCATCATAGTATTCAGTTACAAAATGAATGCGTTTAATGCCTATTTTAGCAACAATTAAGTTTTAAAATGCAATTTTGTTACACAAAAATGCAAAACTTAGGCAAATGCTAAAAAATTTTACGTCAATATGCATATGTAGTGTACTGCTAGATACTACATGTATAATTTTTTTTACAATGTAGCAAACTAGCTAGTTTATGTAGCAAAAACATGTATTTACACTATTTTCTATTGCAAAACTGCAGAATCCGTAGTATTTGATTGCGCGTATATGTTCAAGTAAGAGTATACTTTTTTGCAGCGGAATAAGATACCAAAAAAAAATTAAAAATTAAAAGAAAAGCAAAGCAAAATGATGTAAGATAAAAAATGTTCAATATCCTATGCATCTTGTTCTTTAAAATTTGTTTCTGAATTTCTTGTCAAAAAGGCTCGGTTAGTACGTTTCTGGTTATATAATCTAGGTATGACAAAACATTTTGCACTCACAAAATTTTTGAAACAAAAGACGTATACTTGTTTGCACCTAAGGGTTCAAACGTTACCCTGGGTTTTCGTTTTTCTATATTTTTTTATAAAAAAGAATAGATAAAGACAATTTCCTATGAGTCGATTCAGATTAAGAAAAAAAATGTAACTTTGGCCTATAAATTGCATGGATAAAAGTATTAAGTAAACTGAAAAAAGGTAATAGCCATGTGTTTTTGTAAAAATGAGAAATGTACCATGAAAAACGCAAATCTAGCATACTGATTTTATAAAAACTGAAACTATGCGTTTGCAAGTACAAACAAATACAAGTTTTTTTGTTCATGTATGGTGTTATACCTATAGTATAAGAAAGTTAACATGCCCTAGGCGCAAAACAATTCGCCATGTTAGAAAACAGCAATTTTACAACAAAAAAAACATGAAAAATACGTGTAAAAATGTGTCGGTATTATTGGTAGCAAATACCTTTTCCCTTAAAAACTATTCCCGAAAAAGTGTTGATATTTGTTATAAAATATGAGAAAACGTTTTGTCTTATTTTGATAGTGGACAAATAGGTTGTCACAATAAAGTTTGTGTTTTACAAAGCTAAATTTAAAGAAAACACAAAAACTTTTACTCAAACAAACTTCCGAACCAAAACATACTATATATACTGCTTTTATATAGAAACATCAAAAACACTAAGTCGTACATACGCAAACACGAATTATCTAAATAAAGGGTACCTATAAGGGCACAGCCAGGATTTTTTAAAAATGAAGAATCTTGTTTTTTTAGTATAAAAACTGTAAAACGCACCTTCCAAAAGGTATGTTCAGAATGTCTAGTATTCTTATGTGCAATGTAATGTAGATAAAGGTTGGCTGTCATGCTTTAAGTTCCTCAGAAGCTGATGCTGAGCGCAAAAATACGCGACAAATGCTCATAACCGATGACACGGGAATTGTCTATGACCGTAGGCACAGCAACAGCGCCGCAGCCTGGCCACCTTATAGTGTGCATAAACAAATTCTGAAAAATCAAGCATTTATATAAGAACGTAAAAGTTATAAAAACTATACCTCGTCATAATATGCATTTTTACATGTGTACTAAGTTTTAGATAGACTATTATGGTTGAATTAAAATTATCAAACTATAAAGAAGTGCTAAACATTTTTTTTGTGTAAGCAATAGAATTTAGACAGCTCATCCAACATTAAAATATTTTTGACAATATTGTATATTACGCCTGGTTCGTTATCGTTTTTGATAACAGTATTCTTTTGGTTCTTCCTTCAATCCCTCTGCTTTTACCTATCTTACATACTATCCATACTTTTTCATATACCTTTAAATATAATATATGTAAAATATAACTGAGAGACACGCATTGCAAATAAAGTCAACATACTTCAAGCGCTGATCGAACCTTAAACGAAATGGATACATTTGATTTTTGATTTTACTATAAATTTGCACTGAAAACAGACCCCCTGAAAAAAGAGAGGGTTTTTTGTTGCAACGAGTTTCTATGCTAAGTTTCATGTAATCTTACAATAAAAAAGTGTTTATGGTCGTAGTTCAGAGTTATTGATAATACTATGCAAAAGTATAAAAACCCGTCAAATAAAAACGGCATTGAAAAATACGACAAATTTCCTTTTACAAAACGGCTGTTTATTTACGCATATATCCGGTATGTTATATTATACCTCCAAGCATTGAAAGCAATTTTTTCTATTTGAAACTAGTTTTTTTTTGACTTTGCAATTGCTATAAAAAATACTTTTCTACGCGTACAACGCGCTTGAAATAAAGATTTTGTAGATGATGAATTGTTTTTTTAGGTTTGCGAAGTGTTTTCTATGTCATGTTTTTATTTTTATTAAAATTATTACAAGTTTAACATTTTTTTGTAATACTGGGTTTTTAATCTAAATATGATCTATATGTTTGTTTCTCCTAATGCTTGTTTTGGGTGTAGAAAATTAGTCATGAGTGTTTTTGAAATATTTATTTTTCAAAGAAAAAATTACATACAGCAATTGTTATCACATATACTTTATTATCAAGTAAAAAATAGTTCATCATTAAAGAATATTAAAAACATACGTTTTTCAATTATTTCAACTTTATATGAACGCTAAGTAAAAAGTGAATACACGGAAAATTTTTGCAATAATTTTAACATTTAGATAAAAACAAAAATTTGTAATATTATCTTTAAAAAAATTGTCGTATTTAAAAAAAAAAAAATACTTTTTCAACATGTTGCTGCTGCACAAAAAGCAAGTACTACTTTAAACAAATTTACCTTGGTTGATTTGCGTACTTGAATGTTAAAAGATACTTCATACATTTGACAAATTGCTTTATTTTGTGTAAAATGGATATATTAAAAGAGACATTGCACAAAATTCTAAGTTGTTGTGTCTATGAAACCTGTTACAAATTTATATGCAATATGTTTCGTATATCAAATTGTTATTACTAAACAAAAACATCAATTGACATTATTTTATTTACAATTTGCATAATAAAAGTTTATACAAGGAATTCAACTTTTCTTGCTACTCTTAAAACGCGCTTAGAGTAGAACAAATATGTTTATGCATCGAGCGTTACTCCATAAGCATATATCTTGTCGGTCTTGTTTTTTTATGGTCTTTTGGCTACATAAACTTTTTTGTTTGCGCATTTGCTACAAGTTTGTTATTTTACCCTAATTATTTATTACCAGGAAAATTTACAGGAACAAAGGCTAGATTCACTAAGTCTGTATCTGGCATAATCTTGGGCAGTACTATATCAGATCGCAAAGTTTCTGTCATGATAACTCTATCTATATGGACTTTTTTCAACAATTACACAGTTAACTTTTCTGTCCTTTACTGTGTTGTTAAGTGCTTATTTATGCATATTTTACTGTCATGCATCTACCATTTGTGTTGTACTTTTCATGTTAATATTAAAGAAAAAATACTAAAGAAGTTCAAAAAAAATTAAATTTTTATTAATCTTAGATAGAAAAATTACCATGCCACTTTTGACAACGAGAGAATATGATACTATTCTCTTTGAACTACTTTCATAAGATAAAAAAACTTGAGTTGGTGTTATTACAATAATGTTTTTTGCTTGCATTAGTTAGTGTTTTTTTAGTGCTTTAAAACGTAGATAAGTTTTTTTTGTTTAGCATCATAGCAAATGTGATTCTTGGGTAAAATTTATATAGTTTAAGTATATTTTTTTTTATTTTTGTAAAAAAATTGAATTATTAAAAAATCTTACATTTTCTGATTTTTAAACCTAATTTTTTGTTTAAAAAAAAATCACTTGGACAAAAAGACACCCTTTATTTGCGGCAAACTTTTTTTTTTATGTAGAGGGGTTTTGACCCCCCCCCCCCCCTATCCCCTCCCTAAATACGCCAATGGTATCCATAGTTAAAAAGGATACTTACTTTCTGTAGTTGAACATTATTAACACGCCACATTCTGTGATTCGTCTAAAAAAAAGGCTGAGCTTGTATATCTCATTTCTTCTATCACTTCCTACATATAACAAAACCAATAATGTTTTCCAGTTGTAAACACGCTGTAAAAATATGCTTTTATTATTATGATAAAGGATGATTTGAGATAAAAATAGGCATCTTACACTATAAATGAGGTTTGATTTTGGAATGGGTACATAGTAGGGGTTTCTTCTATCAGTTAGTCGTATAAAAAGCACCGATGAAATCTTTTTTAAAATCTCTCAATTTCCATCAAAAATGGTGCCACAAGTGACAAGATGCACGCGTAGTAGTATTTAGTTTTAGACAATACTTTATTGCATCTAACGATCAACCAAATCCAATTTATTAATTTAGATTAAATATAAATAATAATACATAATTTGTAATCTGCTAATTTTTGCTTTTTTAACAAAAAGAGTGCTTTAGGCCATTTTATTTTATTCCAAGTTTAAACTATTTATATTTTTAAATTATGCCGAAAACAGCGTTATACTCTAAATTTGAAGCGGTGCCTATTACACCTGTATCCGTTAGAAAATTATGCAACGAGTAATTTTTATTGTTTACATAGTATTTTATAAAGCTTAACTGCCACTAATGCAAGTATCTGTATTTTACCTCTGTTTCTGCACTAACAAAATACTGGTTTCAATTTTTTTGGCAGTTTGTGGCTTTAAAATGTATTCCTTTTTTCATTAATTCAATTTTACAATGTATAGCACGCCTGTATGCATAAGTTTTGTAATTTTATATTGTTTTAGCACGTATGCTACATATAGATTTTTTTAGAGATATAAATTTAACTGGTAAATTTAAACTATAGAATACCGTAATTTGTTTACAAAAATTTTTGTGTACTATTTTACACGATTATGCGCGGTTACCGTTACATATTATTAACATATGCGTGTGAGGCAAGCTTTAAAGCATTTAATTTTAATGACAACTACAATCATTTTGATTTACTAGCAAAACACTTGCGACATTATAACCAAAATTTTTAAGCTACAAACTCTATCTCACTTTTTGCGTTTTTCATACGTAAAAATGCATGTTTTTTACCTTTTTCGTGCCATACTAAAACCTTTATGTGTCAATATGGTTACACCTTAAACACTTAATGATCATTTCCTATATTTTGGAACCAAGAAAGAATGCGACATATTACAAGCCAAAAAAAAAATCACCATTTTTTTTGTATAGTTCTAGTTTATATTAACACGGGTTAACACAAGATTACAGTATAGGTTACTGTTAAAGATAATTTCATATATATTTCTACACATAATATATATAAAAACTTTTTTTATCTGAATACGCACAGTTCGAGCACGGTAAAATAAAAAATTATTATTTAAAACTCTATCTGTATGCGAAATGTATAAATTGACTATACCAATTAATCAGCTGCAAAATAATACAAGTGAAAAAACAATTGAATATTTTCATAGAAAAACGTGTAAATTTTTTCTTTGTGTAGATATAAAAATAGATGTACGCTTGTAAAAGACATATAAGAAACACAAAATTAATTTTTATATGCGCCTATTTGTAATTGTCAAAAACTATATACTTAATAATTATTTATTCAACATAAAAAAAATTCCGATTTTGTTTTGGTTTTCCATGCCAACGTATTCTTTGGCATCTTATGCGTTTATGTATATACATAAAATTGTCCCTATATCAGGGCATTCAAAGGTAAATGATATACACACCAACATTACAAAATTTAGTCGAACAGTGATATAAAGACAATATGTGTGCAGGAACGCACATACATAAAAAATATGTTTTTGCAGAGCCTGCGCAGCAAAAAAAAAGGAAAACAAGCAGCACATAAAGATGCATGACTTAAAATCCTGTGAAATGTATATTAGTTGTTTATAACATGCAAAATACCTTTTGTATATGGATTTTTAAGTTAATGACTATTTTCAATTGTAAGTTGTAATTTACATAAATAATGCATGAAGAAAGGTTGTGATAAGCTAAATTTTTACAAAAATTTAAAAGGATTTTGTCTTGAAAAATATAAGACTTAACAAATATTAATCGATTGCCAGTAGTATTTTTTTTCTTTTAATCTTTTTACTAAATTTTGCATAATATAGTCTTTTGAAGTAATTAAAACGACGTTTTTAAAAAAGAGCAAGGGACTGAAAACTCTGAGTTCTGGTATAAAAATTAAATATTCTATTTAGGTTCTAAGAAGATTTTATTTGTATTTTTTTTGTTAAAAAATCGCCATTGTATGCAATATGTTTGCTGTTACAAATAATAAAAAAATGCAATTGAACATAATTTCTTGCTTTGGTACGGTTAAAAAATTTGTTTGCTACACATATAGTCATTTGTAGTTATATGCAAGTACAAATTATAGTTTGCCGTTATGCGCAGTTTAATTCAAGTACGACTATATGTAAATGTAAAAATTATGTTGCCGGTAGAAAGCTGCTATTTTTGCTGTACTCTATACTTACCTGAGATTTGCGTCAATTAGACATACATGTAGCTTTCGTGATAAAGTCAGTTCTAAACGAGCAGATGATCTTTTTACAAAAAAAGGCTTGATGTATAAAAAACTCTTAATTGTATTAACGAGTTATATTTTTTGTTTTTGTCTTGGTTTTTTAAATAAGTGACAATCAAACAGTTTTTAACCACTAAAAACATTTTTTTGTAGATGTAAATATACATACACATATTTTTCTAAACAGATGTATGCATTTACAACCTCAATTTAATTCTCGGCTCGTAATAAATACATATTCTGAGATTTGAAGTAACTTTGAATGTCATAGACAGGTATAAAAAATATTGTAAAACGAACGTCGTTACTAGTATTTTGATTGTTCTTGTATATGCAAACACATTTTTAAAATTCGTTCTTATATAGCTGATATTTTGAAACTAAGTTCGTAGTAGTAAGATGGCATTTGCGTATTAAAGACAGCGCATTTGTAAATTTTTTTTTTACAATATAAGTATAAAACCAAGTCGCATTTTAAAAGGGCATGCTTAAAATTTATTCTACTGGGTAGAGCCTTTTGTAAATTTTTTTGATGCTGTAGACTTACAGGAATTGAGCAAAGTCACCATACTGCATAGTTGCAAGCTTATCTACATTTTTGTATATTGTTCTGCAACGTTTTCTGTTAGTTTTTACGTTTTTTTTAGTATATTCATACCGCATATATCGTCTTTAAGTAAAAACAAACGCAAAAAACTAACATTTAAAATTTCATTTCATACAGTCCGGATTAATTTTTATTAAACTGTTTTGTAAATTATGAAAAACCAACTTCTTGTGATAAATTAAAAAAATGTGTTAAAACTATGTTACAAAATGAACGGCCCTTTTCTTAACATTTATACCAACTAAACGGTATGTCTGTTAAGTTCATTAAATTGCGAAAAAATAAAAAAAACTGTACAAGGGCATACAACATACTGATTAAAGTAAATAAGAATTTAAAATCTTGTGGTTTTTTATACTTTAATTATAAACTACGCGCAAAAAAAATTATTTTGCTTTTACAACGATATTATTTTTTTTATAACAGAGGTATATAATGCGATTGTTTTTATACCGGAAAAGTTATAGGCGAGTTTTTTTAATTATGTCAAAAACAAGCTTTTGGTTATCTTGTGATACCAAGTTTTTTTTTGGATACATGTTGAAGAGTAACGAACAGCAGCAAATCAATTGTGGATACAAAAATTTTGGTATACGACAAAAATACACTAAATAGACCTGAATATTGTTTTTTTCGTCTCGATCGTATATAATATTGACTTAACTGTTTGCCAACGGTTTTTTTTTGCCTAAGTATAAATTTATTATTTGACTTGTGCGCTACAAAAACACAAAGATCCTGCTTTAAAACAAGTACAACTACGACAGGCGTCGCTAACTGACATTCGGAGCATAAAGAGCAACATTCGTATAATAATAACTACTTTTAAGATTATAAGTGCCGTTAAATAATGCGTGTGACCCTAGTGTACTATAAAAACATGACAGTGGATGCTTGTCTTATATTTTAATTCAATTTGCTTTAACTACCGCTACAGCAAAGCACGCAAATAAAAAATAATTAATTGTGATCTCTCACTATTATATCAGCAAAGCGCACCATCAAAGACACATATTTATTTGCCAGATTGCTTTTTTGTTACAGTAAGTCTTAATTTTAGTTTACATCTAAATGATTGTAAAACATAAATACCGTTGTATTTTGGCATGTGTGTTTTTTTTTGATTGTAGAAATTATACCAATTCTTGCGTGTATTTAAAAGAAAAAATACACGAACATACCATGTTAAGTGGCGACACAAAACTTTTGTTGTATAAGTACATTAGTTTTATACACCTGAGGGTCTAAATTTGCAGTTATTGACATTTTTTAGACAATTTGCAACTATTTTGGTAGTTTTTTACAAGCGTGTGATTTTGTTGTTATATAACCTGTAATAATACTTGATTTTTTGTTTTCCATAACACCATATATATGAATTTAAAAAAGCTCACAATATGGTTTGTTATTTTTACAATGCATGTTATTATTATTTGTATGTATATTTTATAAGCAATATTACTATTGCTATTTTTGCCATCTTTTATGCTTAAATGCCAGTCTTTGTTTTGCCCATATTATTATTACAAACTAAACATTTACTTTAATATAAGTTTGCATATTAGCCGGAAAAAACCTTTGTACGAGTAAACCCACTTCTTATCAGTTCGTCTATACAGTCTTACTTTGTAATGCATACGTCACATGCTTTTGCTGCCTTTTTTACGCCAAATCTACAATTTAGTAAAGTTTTGGCTTTTGCGCATAAGAACGGTAAACTGCACAACATCGGCAACTCTATAAAAGCTAAGGTAATGCAACTATATATTAGAACAGTATAGCACTCTAGAATTCATAGGTAAAACTAATTTTGCCGTAAAGATATTTCGTTTAGTTTTTACTGATATATATTTTTATACAAACGTAATATATGTCATTACAATTACATACAAAATAAATGTTTTGTCAGTCACGGCTTTCTGGCAGTAGACGTAAATACTTTGTTGTAAATGTTTGAAATGTCCTAAAATACACGAGGGGTAAAAAAATCACCATAAGTATACAACAAACCAAATAAACATTGTTGCTGTGTTTTTGTTTAAACAGACACCGAAGTCTTTTATAGTTTTTTTACGTGTAGAAAAACATTTTGGACACAAAAAGCCTAAATAAAAAAGTTTTTTTTTGTGAAATAGAACACCTTTTATATAGCCATTTTTAGCTCATTTTTTTGAATTTGCAATTTGTTAGTCTGAGCAGTGAAAAACGAAAAGTTTGTTGTATGCGGATATACCTGCCATTTTTGTGAATTTTTTATTTATTTATTTATATATATTGTAATTTGTAAATTTGTTGTTAGAAAAATAACCACCTGCAATGTTCGCGAGTTACAAAATATATATTTTGCCAGTATGAGGCAGTGGTTTATCCAGGAAGCAGGCACGGAAAAAACGCCTTTCCACTTATATTTGCGCCGTGATTTGCAGGGGGCAGGTCTTTTTTGGCGCAGTGATTTTTTTTTTAAAATTAAAATTTGCATAAAAAAAATGGAATTTGCATTTTAAATGAAAATACACAATAAACATACTTATCAATGCAAAGTAATTTTTTACGCGTTTTTTACAAATAATACAGACTACCCCTCTTCCAAAATTTCTTTTTAGGCCTCTGTTATAAAACAAACGTGTTCATCCAACACGATATTGTCAAGGGAACTGCTGCTACCTCTATACCCGCATTTCCGTATTGCATGATACTGAATAAAAAACGATTTAGAGATTTAAGAAAAAACACTTTGTCGGATACCTTACGCAAAAATCTTTTAATCATTCTGTTCATTACAAAAAATGCATCCAGAAGTATAATTAGAGAATTAAATGTTTAAAATAAATTTTTATATAATTATAATACTTAAAATGAACTTTTTTGCGTTGAGACTATAAAAGGTATTTATGTACAAAAATTTTTGTTGTTTTGTATGTTTAGTAATATTTTTTTGGTACAGTAACTATAACCAATTTTCGACAGTCAGACCCCGTATATTTGCCATTTTGCATACAAGGCAACCTTGTCTAAGATGCAGCATTACATTTGCTTTTTGTCGCCTTTTTATGTTTATAGCCTGCTAAAAATCACAAAAAAAACACAAAAACCCATATATACAATGCTAAACAAACTTGTTACAACCTGCTGTACTTTTGCATCGTTCTAAATGCCTACAATACTAGCGTAAACCAGAAAGAGCTATTATAAATTATGAAAAAAAGAAATCTCGAACATATATACTGAAACTAAGCAATTTGATATACGAAGTATTAGTTGCACATTAGGTCGACAATATTTAAAGTGATGTGTCTGCAATTAGATATTTATTTCGTTTAATTTAGCAAACTGTAAACATAAAATAGCAAAAAAAGCATCAGTTGGCTTTTAAAAAAGGCTAAAAAAGCATTCAAAATATGCGCATATACACACTGAAACAAATAATACTGTTTTTACTGATTTCTGTAAACGAAAGGCAAAAAGATTTTACCAAGGAACCCTGTCTGGAAGATTTTAATTATCTTTACAAACCCTTGCAGGGTTATCGCCGAAAAAGGTTTTCAAGTCATTTGATAGTGTAAAAAAATGGCTGTTGTACAAAAAACCAAAAATGTTAGGTAAGGTAAAGAGATCGAACTAACAATTAGCTGGGAAAATACCAGAAACGCCTTACGTATGACATCCACTAGTCGGAACTTGAATTCCATGTCATTGCAAAAGCACCGTCAGTTAGAGTCGTCCACAGGATTTTTTTTAAGGTGGTAGTCTTTGTTTTTTATGTAAAAAGCGTTGTAAAACATAATTTTATACGGTACATAATTAAATTATGTATTTTTGTAAAAATAACATTGTTTTTTTTTGTAAATTTATTGGTTAAGAAATAGACTGCACTACAAATGGAGCCCTCCAGCAAGTTTCGCGTAAATGTATTTCAATCGGGGTTGTCCCTTCCTCCTTCTTAGCTACGCCTATGCGGTCAGACGTCATTTGAAGGCCATTAAAATTGTTATGCAGGTTAGACATTGCTGTTTAGAAAAACTGACAGGAAAAACCGTACATTCCTGTGATAAAAAAAATAGTTAGACCCTGAACTTGTATTATATAGAAGCAAGCAGCTTTTGTTGAACGCAAACATTCGTCAAAAAAGAGACAATAAAGTCTATTTATAAAAAAATATTTTGATGATCTCAATCTAAATATAAAAAAAACGCACCGCAATGTATTTTTTTTGAAAACTGCTAACTCATAAATTTAGAACCAGAAATTAGTACGTTTAGGTATTTTTTGACCTAATACAGTTGTAAACTTGCTGCTGTTAGTCTTAAAATTGTAAAATTATTTAAATGCGCGTATCAAATTTCGTATTAAGAACTGCTCTTCATTTTATGTATAATCAGTTTATTAGTCTTGTAGATCAAACAATTGACTATCCATAAAAGATGTAGTATCATTATGTAAAAGGTGCATATGCGATATCAGCGTAGTAAAACAATGTAAAACTGCATATAAAATTTAAGAATAGTATGGGAAATTTTTATATCTGAAAATATTTGTAAGGAGTCGGAAATTTATTTTGTCAAATACAGATTTGATCTTACGCTTAGAAACACACAATAAAAAAGAAGAAGAAAGTATTGAGCCCGGCTAAGACAAAAGTTGTAAATGAGGATATCAATGATGCGGAAATTAATGATATTGTATAAACGTGTATCAAAAAACTAAAACAAAATTCAAGAAAATAAAAAAAGGCCAAATGTCGTTTAAAAACCCTTTACAGTGCAAAGTCTTATCTACGCTGCTTTACAAAATTACGAAATATACGCTGTAATGTAAAATTAGCTTAAATGCAGTAAAAAATGCATTTTTTCGCATTTTCTAAACATAATTATTTTTATAAATTATACCAAGTCTAGAAAAGAAAGCAATATTGGATTTATGGCTGCCCATACAATAAGTATACTGACAATTTTTTACATATGTTTTTTTACGATGTATCTTTAATATAAATTTAAGAATAAAAAGAAAATTTTTTACATCTGTATATCACTAGGCTTTTTTTTTATTTTATGTGAACATAAAACAATAGAACGGAAATTGAAAATTAAAGTGTATATTCTAACAATAAGACGTTTTTTTTTTTATTTTCGTATGGTATTGTTTTTTTAACATTTTTGAGATTTTTACAAAAAAGACTATTTTTTTCAATTTTCTACTATTTGCACTGCAAAGTGTGAGATTGTTTTAAACCAAATATATTACATTTACAGTAAAAAATCGAACCTTGCTATAACTTTCTATATTTGAAATTCAGTAAAAGTTTAAAAATAGCACAAATGCTGTAATGGCGTAAAACTGTCTATTTGGAATATTTATGCATTAAAATAACAAATTACTATGCACATTTTTGTGCTAAAGAACCGGGACTCACTGTATTTAGTAGTAATTGTTATGTTTAAAAATTGCAAATGAAAAAGTGTAATTCAATTTTTGTAGAAAGCCTAAAAACTTGTATAAAAAGCCGTACCATATATAAGTCTTAAAGATTTGCATAAGTTCTGTACTAATTCTAAGTTTTATTTATATAGTTTATAAATCTTGCTTCAAACGTTTTATTTTCTTTGCATTAAGAGTATTGTGTTGTTGCTGAAAACCCATCATCATAACTAACAGTATCATGTTTATGTCAAATTATATATTATGGCTTGTGCTGCGCGTCGAAATAGTTTTTTTCTGTTTTGAATAAATAGTAACAAGAATTTTTTAATTATTCTCTAATTTACATAGACGCAAATATAATAATAATCTTTTTTATTGTTCGTATCCTTCAGGGTATTAGAAATTTTTGTTTCTTAGTGTAAGAATGTTTTGTGCCATATTTAAAAACTTACTGAATCATTCCTTTTTTGATTTTTGACTTTCAAATGACATTTAAAAACTTTTACGCAGTGAAGAATCAGAAAAAACAACAAGTGGTCAAGTAAAGGGAATTACCCATTTACCATTTTATTTAGTCGTCTTTTTATTTAATGCAAATATAGAATATCGTATTAAGCCGTTGCATGACGAAAACATTTTTAAGCACCGATTTTAGAAATCGCCAAAACTTTTTTTTGTTTCAATTATTTTATTTACAAGCTTTATTGAAGAAATCTATTTCTTTAGCTTTTATTACGCTGGAATTTGATTTATGTATCTTTAGGAAACTTTTTTAGACTAGATGTCGTTGATCAAATGCAAAATCAATACAAATAACACAAATACACACAGTTTTGGCTCATTGAAAGCTTCGTTATAAATTATTCCTTTTACGGCTGTGGTTTAGGTTTTATAATAAAGTTTAAATGTAACAAGAAGACTATCTAATGATATATGTCACGCAACTTGATTTGTATTTGTTAACTAGTTTGTTGCCATCTGTAGATTAAAGTAAAGTGTTCACATTCCTGTCATTTAATATTTAAAGGTACGAAAACGTTGTGCCGTCTGTTGTGGACTTTATATAATGTATTTTTTTTGTAAATTTTAAATATTTACAATGCCTACTAGCCAAAATCTATAGTTTTTTTTTAGTTTTGTGTATGAGCATATCCTGCGTTTTTTATTAAACGGTACGCGTGCTAGAAAGTTCGTGGGTACCTGTTTTTGACACTTGGAAAAAACAATGCATATTAAATACTGCAGTACAAGGGTACTGACGCGTATTTTATGATGCATTGTTGCACCTAAACGCAAAATTTTGGTGCGCCATTTCTGTCAAGTCAAATCGAAGTCAAGGTACCGCTAGATGTAAAATTTATATATTAAAAATTTATAACCGCTTTGTAAAAAACGTTTTATTTTTATTTCTTTATTTACGTTCGATTTTATGATACAAAAAAAAACAGACTTATGCAGTAACTTCTAAATTAAAGAAAGTTACCTTATGGCGCCTTTATGATACAAACATCCAAGATTAAATTTTACAAGAACAAAACAATAACCCACGTAATTATAGTATGGTTTTTAGATTATGTATTGTTGGTTGGTGTGATCAATGACTTATGCGACAAAAAACTATTTTAGGCTTATCAAGCTTTTTCAAATAAGATATATAAGATAATAACATAAATTTAAACACAATAAGGCTAATTGAAATATGCGTACAAATTAGAAAAAATGTTGGCTACGTCAAAAAAAAACAATCAAAATAATCAAAAACAACCTTGATAAGAAATAAAATTTATCGTGTCAACATCATCACATAATTTTTTATACATATTAAGAGCGTTAGTTGTTTATCAGGTGTTGCAAATTTAAATATTTAACTATTAGCAAGTAACATGCTGTTTTTGTTCTGTGTAATATTTTGATGCGGTTTTTGGCATTTCTATTTATCTTTTGATGCGTGAGTATATCTTATAGACCCTCAACATCTTTTTTAGTAATTGATCGGATGTGGGGTCAGTCGTTAAGAGGACAAAAAATTTTAGCATTGATTTTCGATAGGGCTACCGCCGGACCCGGAACCCGACCGGATTCCGGCCGGAAAATTTTCGGTCCGGCCGGACCCGGTACTAGATTTTATACACTTATACCGGTTTCGTTTTTTTTAGTATATCCGGCTTTTCCGGTTTCGGCATCGGTTTTTATATATAATAGATTTTCGATAAATTTAAAAAGGCGTCAAATATAAAAAAAGTTACGCCTACTAATTTTTATGTCGGAATTTTCTTTAAAATGCATAAAAGATAAGACAGCTTTAAGCAATAGATATTTAATAATACACAAAAAGAATATTTTCTATCTTTTACAAATACACAAAAAAATTGAAGTATGATTTTTTTGTAATATGTCCAGTTAATTGCTTTTATCAATGTTTTTTTAGTTGTAATTCAAAAAGCTTTAACAGGTAAAATGTTTTCTGTCAACGCTGTAAAAGTAAGTTTTTACTAAAAAGAAATGTGGAGGTTTATCTAGATTACATCGACGGCAAGTCTTTGTAGATGCGTGTAATCTAAAGCTTCTGCTTTGTGAATTTTCGCTATCTAAAATACATCAATTGATACAACTATTTCTTCTGTATTAAATGGCTGTTTACCGGCTAGTCAGATCCAAAAAAATTGTGGCTTTACAAAAAAGGTATCATAGTACGTATAGCATTTTTTACACAGTGTGTGACTTTTTGTATGTAAGTTCGATATATAAGCTATTAGGTACTGCAGACTGTAGGGTTGTTTTTACCAATTAAGTCGATCAAATTACAACTTAGTATCGTTGCAAACTTTATATTTTTATCGCAATATTAATGAAGAGTATTTTTTAGCCCTTTTTTTAAAAAGAGTTTGATATGTTAGGTTTATATTATCAAACATCTGTATAGTGCATCATGATTTTTCTAGATATTATCTATGTAAATTTATATGTAAATCCACTAACAAAGTATTATTTTAACGTTAAAAAAAAGAATAAAAGTAATTAAGCTAAAATAATTCATAGAAAACTAAGCAAGATCAAATTATATCCGTATTGCATGTAAATATTTATTTGTGTTAACCCGTTACCTATTATTTATTCTTGTTTAGATTAAAAAATAATATGTACATGATGTAATAAAAAATAACTATTTTACCACTAACAGGTAAAAAGCAATGTAAGAAACAGTCAGCATTACTATTGATATACATTTTGCAACACAAAAATCATTTAAACTGCTTATCTTCGGTATATTACACTAAAAAATGGACGTATATGTTTTTTAAACATTAGATAAGACCGAGGCGCATCTGCAAACTGTAAAATTCTGTTGTGATATGCTTGTTTTGCACATGTTGTTGCACAATAAGCATGATATGTAGGATCCGAAAAAAAGTGGCAGCTGTTTTTTCTTTAATTTGCTGATTTTTTACTTTTTTTTACGCTCATAAAAATTGTTTTTAATAAAGATAGGTCAACCACTATATATGTTTACGGCTATTATCGTATTTAATGCACGCTAAACCATAATTACAGGTTTATTTGTAATTATTTTGCACATGTTACAGCGATATTTGTTAAACTAAAATCGAGTACGTACTATGAAAAAAACCGTTTATAGCGCACTTTGAAACCCTAAAAGTAATTACGTTGATCTTTTTTTGCAACAGAAAAGCCACACATTACAAATTACTAGATTTTTACTTTTTTTGTATAAACAAAATTTTTTTGAAACGAAATAATCGTTTTTCAACAATTAAAATAGCTTAAGCAAAGTGCAAGCGCAAGTAAAAAAAGAACGCAATAACAAAAGCTATTTCAGTATACGTTATACGCATAAATAAGTGTTAAATTTGCCGTTTTTGCCTTTTTTTCGTATGTAACAAGACACAAGAAAAAAGATGATCAAAAGGGCTTAGTATAAAACCTAGGAAAATAAAAAACTGCTGCAATAAAACAATTTAGTCTTTTTCTAAAACAAAAATACAGTAAAATTGCATATTTTTACAATAAAATAGTCTTTTTGTAGATTAAAAATAATCTGTGAAACTATGATATACTCGTAAACCCCAAAGCACAAAAAAAAAACAGTTAAAACATAAAAAAAAACTATTTTTTGTAGAAAGCTTGTATATTTACGCACATAATCTAAAAAGAACACAAGAATTACTTCTACTCGACAGTATCGATCAATATCAATAGAAATATTTCCTTCAAAGTGCTATAAAATTGCTAGCTAAATCCAGAGTTATAATTGTTTGTAATTTTCTATGTTTGTTCTGTACGTACTACTAACACGGTTGAGCGTATTTGTACGCTTATACTTTTTATGAAATTTTTTACTGTAATTTAGAAACGATTCTCTCCTTTTTTGCTTTTTTTGCGTCTTTTACGATTTTTTGCATTATTTTTAGTATAAAACAGAAAAAAAGAACAGGGGTGTTTTTCTTTGTTGCTTTATAAAAAGAAAACCGTAAAAAATTTACCCGACTAAAATAAAACTTTTTATTCAGAATACGATACGAGAATCAAAGCCGTAGCAAAAAACCGTGTCAATATTTTGTAGTTGTATAAAAATCTGTAAAAAAATGAAAAACTACTTCCAAACGATATGGAAATTAAAAAATATTATTTCCAGTTCTAAATGATTTATTTATGTCCTCGTTATTGCAAATTACCAAACAAGTTTATTTTCAAAAAAACCCGGAAACCGGAATTTCCGGCTTTTAGTGGCTTTTCCGGCCCGGCCGGACCTGGAATAAAAAAAATGAGCCGAACCCGGACCGATAAAAAGTGCACCCGGACCCGGTATTCCGGTCCGGCGTAGCCCTACTTTTTGTTTATAAAGCGTTATGTTTATCAGCTTATTTACAAATTTTATATATTATTTGTTTTAGTAAAAATGCATTTCTATCACGATTGTTTTTTTTTTATTTCTAACGCGCCAAAAGAAGATTATTTACAATCTTACAAGCATGTTTTAGCTTGTGTTCACGCATAGGCTAAATGACAATAACTTACTTGGCCGTGTAGTTTATAGTATTAAAAAATGAAAATCTTGTAGGGTTATTGCAAACAAAAATCTACGTAAAACCCTCAAAATAAAAAACTATCTATAAAAACATCTATTTAGAATTCTTAACCAATAAGTATCATCATCAGCGGTGTTGAACAGAGGGGGTATGAAGGTTATAAACCCCTTTAGAATTTAATTGAATTTTAAAGGAAAGGTGAAACCGCTCTTACAATATTTTTGTATAGCTAATTTTTCTTTATACAATTGGCTATAGATTTCGTTTTTGCATTTGTTTTTCAAAACGAATATCTAAAAAAAAAAACATCATTTTTTATTGTCCGTTGTTTTGCTTTTAGTTCCAAATTATATGGATAAACGGCTTCGCATAAGCAAAATACGCAATTTTTACAAAAGTGTTTATAGACAGGATTTGAAGTGCGAATCGTGTACATGCAGCTATGTAAAAATACTTTACATGTAAAGCGCGGTTTTTTCAAAAACATACGGGAGATTTAGTTTTAAAAGCTTTTAAAATCGTGTAAAATCATACACGATGTAAATAATTATTAACATTTTTATTTCCTATAGATAGGGTTTTAATCTTTTCTTTATGTGTAAAAAATCTTACAAAAAAAAGCATGGGCGTTTAAATGCACAATTTGTTTCAGATGTCGTCTAGGCTGCCATTTCGCGTAACTTACGACATTACGTGCGCACCTGTTTTTTGTGCAAAAAACTGTAGAAAATAACAAGCCCATAGTTCATTGCATCTTATTTTAGTTTAATATATATATACGTATAAATACATAAGCTGCTTGCAAAAAAAAAAATTAATACTATAAAAATAGAGTATTGCTATTTAAAACTCTAAATATTTTTTTCCTGGTACAAAACTTAAGAATATAAATTATAAACAAAAAGCATTTATCGTGATACACAGCAAAAAATACTTCAAGCAATAAAAATGTAATTAAGTTGAAGGTTTCAACGGCTTTTACACGTTTTAAAAAAAGCGCCTACTTATTTCTAAAATTACTGGTTTTGCCTTAATTGTAGTATTTTGCAAATAAGTTTAGAGTATTCCTAACAAAATAGCACGTACGCACCAGTATATACTATTTAAGGTCTAAAAAAGAAAGTCCAACGTTGAAAAAATAGTAAAAATGCAACATGTTCTACATTTGCAACATAGAAATTTTATAACTCACTAAAAGGGGTAAACTGCTTTTTATTAACAATGTAAAAAAAAAAAATCTTTTTTTCTGCAACTTAGTAAAAGACTCGAACGGCACGTAGTTATGCCATATTATGCAAGCGCATCTTTAAAACATATAAACAAAAATATGAACACAAGAATACAACATAAGCCCGACATGAGTAAAAAATAGCTTGTTTGTATTGTTTTATAGGCACTTGGTTGTTGTTTTATTTTGGCATTGTACAAGACTCAAACTGACAATTCAAAATGCTTGTATTTTCTTTGACCTTTAAGCGCAAAAGCATATATAGTTTTTAAAGTTTAAGACAGGATAATAAAAATGTAACCCGTAGTAAAAAAACAAAACTTAAAAAACATAAAAAAAAAAAAAAGCATAATTTTTACGTTAAACCTTTTTTAAGTATTGACAGCAGTTGATACGCAACAGTTCTTCTATATGCTAATTAAAATTAATACATGTTTTGTATTTACTATCTGTCATTTGTTCATATGCAAGTTTTAACAACATATCACCGAATCCTTTTTTTATGTTATAAAGATCTTGCAAAAAATATGTCTTTATTTTATAACGCTTTTTTACAAACTACCCATAGTTATATGGCTTAGAAGATATGCAAAAGGAATATCTAGGGTGCCAGTTCGACTTATGTACGATGCTAAAATATAAATTACAGAAAACAATATCAAATATTATGCAAATTATAATTATCATGTAACTTACGCACATTTTTCGTATATACCATGTTTTGATGGTCTTTTGCAATATTTTTTTGATTATCTTGTATCAATTACATTAACTAAGTGTAGGTTAAATTATACAAAAACGCAAAAAAATGCTTTTCTAATTTTTTCGTTACGTAGTAAAACAACTGCATGTTAAACCTCTTAATGCAAGTCTGTAAATTATTCATAGCTATCTTTTACGCGTGTCGGATTTCTACTACGTTTTTCTACTATAAACGATTTTCTACGGCCTATAAAAAGTACCATCGCATTTTGTCACAAAGTGATTCTACATCTAATTTTGGTGTTTTTAAGCTTTTGCGGGGTACTTCGCTAAACATTAAATATACTTAAGTAATGTTTTTAATGTTTATATATACCGTAAGTCATTATGTGGGTTCTATAGGCTAAACAGGTACTTTTTATATATTTATGAATATTCGCCCATTTTTTAAAAACATTACTTACCTCTTATGAGTAGAAATAATTTGTCAATATTATGTGAAAAATTAGATACAAAAATTCAACCCAAAAAAAATCTAAAAAATAAAGACGAAGCTAATTTTGAGCTTTTGAAGTGGGTTTTTTATATGTCGATAAAACTAAAAATCCATATTTTATTTGTCTTTTATGCTTACAAACAATTTTTAGAATAAAACGCAAAGATGCACGTAATCGTTGTCTAACTGTACATTTAACTGTTCAACATACAGCAAATTTCTTTTTTTGCAAAGTAAATTCAAGATTGATAGCTTGTACACAAGAATATTTAGATATACAAAAAATTGTAAATTGCAAAAAATGAACTAAGAGGCATTGACCGACACAAAATCTGCTCACTAGTATATGAGCTTAACAAGATTAATCGCTTACATAAATATTGCACGATGAAAAGTTCTATATAAAAGTTATATGCGATATCACTGTTCTTTTATTTTTTGATATGACGTGTATAAAAAATGCAGTCTAACAGGTCAACCATAAAATACGAAATACGAAAAATACAAAAAAAATGCATATTAGAAGCATCAAAGAGCCTTCATGTAAGTCTTATTACTTCAAAAATTTGTCGTAGTAATAAGTCATTGATTTTTATAAAATCACTGATAAGATTACAGTTACCGCATTAATATGCAATGACATTGCTTCAAGACTTAAAAAAACAGAAAAAATACTTTTCTGTACGATACTTTTTCGTAGTTTCTATTTAGGATATATATTTAAAGTCATATTTTAAGTTTTACAAGGAAAAAAAATTTTTAATAGCGTGTAGATCATTTGCAGTAATGAGCCATAGCTAACATAGGGCATAATCTAGGTCTGCTATTTTTAATATCGGATAAAAATTTTTCTTGTGTATCGCAAACATTGCAAGTATGAATACTTGCCCAAGCCGATACTTTACACACTCATATTCTTTTAAACAAGTTGAAACCAATATGTAGGCGAGGATGTAGTAAATCAGTCATTTATTCAAGCCGATAGTTGCAATTGATATATAAAGCAAGCAGTGAAAAAGAAAAAAAAAACACTTAAGTCAAATATAATTCATAAGATGACTATCTTTTAGGATTACATTGAAAATAAAAAATTTGAAACGCCAATCCACTATTATAAATTTTTTAATAATAATTTTTTTTTTTGGTTTTTATTATTATATGTAGTAATGTTAAAATGCTGAAGATTGGTTCTATGCGTTCAATACAAATTTAAACTAATATGAAAAAATTTTGTAAATAAATATGAACTGGTAAGTACAAACATAGCAAGAAATATACAATATAGTACCCTTAAATGTGCTTGCTTGATGTACTTAAAAAAATTCACAGTGTTATCCGCTGTTATTAAACAATAAATGTTACAGATACACAAAAAGAACTTATGAGCACAGTAAGATCTTTTTTTTTAGTTTCAGCGGTTTAATCATGACATATTTGCATACTTATGAATTTAGTTTTCATTTATAAATTTGGTATTTATTATTCATACATTTCTTTTAGAGAAATTACTAATTTTTAACTGCTGTATAAAAAATGTATTACTAAACATGTTTGACGAAACTTAACAGCTTTTTTTTTTAATCAAAAAGAAGTATCCATCTATGAGGGTAAAAGACCCGTTGATTGCCTCAAAGCTTTGTGTGAAGTTTTGAATGCGAAGAAGGGTTCTCCTTATAATTGATTAAAAGTAATAAAAAAAAGCAGATCTCAAAAAAGTGAGAAAAAAATGACAAAAGGAATTTTTATATCGAAACCAAACATAAATAATTGATTAATAAATGTAAGCGGACGCAAAAGTAGTAATAGTCAAAAATACGCTTTTTTTTTTATAGCTGGGTTGTTGATGTTCTTATATGCACAAATACAAACATCTTGTATATAAAACATATTATCCAAACATGCCCACCCCTGCCCCATGTGCCAAAAATTTGCGCGGGACATAATTTTCACTTTTCATTGCAACCAAAGGTTGGTACCATATTGTGCAATGTTGTTATTAAACTAAAAACATAATGTTTTTAAACTTTAGTATTACAAAAAGAGACAATATTTTTTTTTGTATTTTTGTAAATAGACTTGTTAGAACCCGGAAATTGGTAAAACGATACAATAAAATATTGTCCATAATAAAAAAAAACAAGTATTCTTAGGATGAACGTTTATACCAGAAGGCTTTTACAAATTTTTACAGTTGTGTTCAGAAAATATTTAAATAGCTGTAAATATTTTCTAAAACGCAACAATGCCTTACGATTGAAAACAATAAATAACTTACTACGCTCGTCTGATTAGTATATTTACAACCCTAAAAAGCACATATTTTTAATATTGTTATTTCGTAATTTTTTTACATGGTGTTTAATTCGTTCGCTCTTTTTGTGTAAATAATAACACAAAGGATGTAACCCGTGACGCTGATTTCCGGTCACGATAAAACAAATAGAGTAAACTCTTTCGCAGATTTTGCGTTATTACTTACAAGGATAAATTATACCGATCGCTAATTTTGTATTTTAAAAGCAAATTTTTTTCTACAATCTTTTACATACTTGTGTTGTAAAAATCACGAATATTTGACTCTTTATTTAGGTCGATCGTAACATTTTTATTTTTTAAAAGAGAAAATGCACTGATCATGTTAGTTTATTTTTAGGATGAGTATATTACTTAGAAAACGTATTTGATTTTTGAATAATACTAGTTTGTGAAAAAGTTTTGTTAGGTTCTACTTCAAACTACAAAAAGCGACAATACTAAATATTAGACATTTTATTTGACGAAATAAGAGATTTATTTGCTTTGTCTTTTTATAATGATTGTTAATATTCTAATTGTAAAATTAATGTGCATGGTTTAAATTTTTTAGTTTTTTATATGCAAGACAAAAGGGATTGTCAAGTACGAACATTAAAGCCAAAAATATTGTTACCAGTAACCATACAAATGTAGAAAATACATTATACACTATTTTTTCTTGTTTTATGGATTAATGGTGTGCCGCACAACGCAAAAATTAATTTTTAGGTGCTAAGTATTATATCTTTACATTTTTGAAATACAAAAAAGTACTAAGATTATAAAAAGTGAGGTAAATACAATAAATTTTGGCAAAAAAGGTGGACATATGTGTGTATTACAGCATACAGGACAAAATTGTGAATCATTTTTTAACAAAAAGTTTATAAATTATAAATCAGCCTTATCGATTTTTGCAAAAATCTATAAAAATTATAACATCTTTTTTAAAAAAAATATTAAAAATAATTTAAATGTCAGAAAGCTTAATATTAATTACACACAAAGCATCAATACGTCTTTTGATTTAGGTAAAATATATGCTATTTAATTTTACTTGAGAATTATATTAACCGAAGTTAATAGCCCACAAAATAATTTACCACATAGTCCTTAGAAAAACAAATTATTATTTTTAACGCTGTTACGCTGACATCAGGTGAATAAAAATTCGGCTGTATCTATATCGGAGGTGCGTAAGCAAATACAGTGGCGTAGCCAGGATTTTTTTTTGACCAGGGCTATACAGTGTTTTTTTTTAAAATAGGGCAAAAAAAAAAACACGATTTAAATTGACAAAATCTTTTATGTTTTTTTTTTGAAAATTTTTAGTT
>JAQFYM010002086.1:0-26162 GCA_034694785.1 Agrenia bidenticulata | reverse complement strand
AAACGGCTTCATTTTAAAAACGCGGTTCGCCCCCGTAAAAAACCTACGCTTTTATTACTCGTACAAAAAAATTTCGAAAATGCAATTATGGGTTTTTTATTGTATAATTGATCTTTTTTTGCTACCTTTCATCTTCTGCAACACGTATTAATATAGTTTAGAAAAAAAAAACTTCTTGTAATATATGTTTAAACAAAAAATTGCGTTTTAGAAAAACAAATAACAAAAAAAAATTGCAAAAGTCGTATAAAACATAAAAAAAATGTCAAGTTTTTTAAACTATAATATTGCTTGCTTTATGTAAAGAAACATATTATATTATGAAATTTTGTTTTAAGTATAACGTATATACTTTATTCATACTATAAGGGCTTAATACGTGAAAATTACAAACCTTCATATAGATTATCTTTATTTGCAACATTTTTTCTTTTTTATTTAAAAAAATAAATTATGCGTAAACCCAACTTAATTCATCTCGACTCGATTCGACCCGGGTTAAAGCAACGTAATTCAGTGACTTTGTGTATACAAAAACAGCCTTCCTAATCCCACTTTAGATTATATTGCTATGAAAGTAGCATTTTACACAATAAAAAACTGGTATGGATTGTCTTTCTAACAATTTTTCTACTTCCTTGTTATAGTTTTCTAAATTAATGCATTTATGACACGTTCTAAGTTGCAAATATATAGTATATTGCGCAAAATGGTATTTTTAAGCATTTAAAAACAAAAAATAGATTTAGAATCGAATAACTCACGTAATTAAAAAATGATAAATTTATATAACATAGATGATATATGCAAACAGTTTACTTATGACACATGACACAATAGGTTTTACACAAAATAATCTTAAAGTGAAATATCAAATACGTTCGCAGTATATAAAATATATGCAAAATTATAAAATATAGCTAATCGATATTTACGTTATATGCAGATGCTTTTCGCATAATATTTTACAAAACTTGCTAGATAAAGAATTTCATTAGGACCTTTATCGTTACCTAATCAGCTGTATAAAAAAATAAAAACGTTCAACAAAGATTTATAACTAATTATATTACATATTCGCTGTTTTAAAATTTTGTAGAAATAGTTACAACGCAGTAAAAATGTTATATAGCAGTTTTTTGTAGCATAAGCACGATTAAGCAAGTCACTTTTTGTGATTTTAAAGCAAATATACGTTTAAAGAATATAAAAGTAGTAAAATTTTTTTTATGTCGTTTAAGTTTGCTACTTGTATCAAATTACATTTGTTTGGTACAATCTGTAAAATTACATGTAAAAATAACAAAAAAATTTGCAAATATAGTTTTCGTGTTTAAAAAACTAAACGTAGATTATGAATAATATAACAAAATGTCGACAATATACATGTCTAAGAAAAAAACGTTGATTTACAAAAAAAAACTTTCAAATAACAGTTTTTTTTGCTAAATACAAAAATAAATAGAATGAAATATAATTTAATTACCGACATGCAACTGCAGTTCAACAGCAACTAGACAGCAACTACAGGCAAAAAAATACTATACATATTTTGACAATTAGGAATGTCTTGTAAACATACATAAAAAATTCTGTAATTCTTAGTTATATCGTTATAATACGCAACAAAAAAAAATAAAAAACAATAAATATAAGTAAAAAAGTAATAGAGTTGCAAGTATAAATTATATACGTTAACCGCAAATATTGCATATTGCATGTGAAAGCATGTGCTGTTAGGGTTTTCTATGCTCTTAAAATAAAAAACCAGAAAAAAAGCTTGCGTTACAAAACTCAAATACGCTAAAAATCAGTTTGGTACAACATAGCTATGACTGACATTTTCAAAGGCATGCAAAGTGCAAAAGATGTAATATAACAGCAAAACATTTATTATATCTACAGCTCAGTTTTTGATATATATTCAATAGTAAATTTACGACAGTGAAAGCTTTGGAAGTTAAGAAATTTACATATAACTTTTTAAAAGTAAATTAGCATGAAGTAAAATGTTTGCATACAAAAGAAAAAGAGGTTTAAAAATAGAGCATAATGAAAAACTACGCTTAAAACAATGCATATAGTAAGATTACATTATTTTGAAGATATTTACCTTTTTCCTTGCACTATGCTTGCTACTTGCAAAAAATGTTTTTTACATGTATCACTGCTTTGAAGCAGCAAATTGACCAAAAAAAATCCATATTTTTTTACAAAATCGTGAAAGTATGTTCGATTGCAAAACGCGAACAATAAATCGCGAAAAAAGTTGCATCAGCTGT
The DNA here is from genome assembly GCA_034694785.1 of Agrenia bidenticulata. Classification (NCBI taxonomy): domain Eukaryota; kingdom Metazoa; phylum Arthropoda; class Collembola; order Entomobryomorpha; family Isotomidae; genus Agrenia; species Agrenia bidenticulata. The sequence continues at coordinate 23,880 of JAQFYM010002086.1, read as the reverse complement.
TTGATATCGTGCCAATATATTTTTTTATAGAAAAAAATGTTTAAGGCACAATATTTTATATCCTAGTATTTTTTTATACGTTTTAGTAAGTATAGAGAAACGCTGAAGACGATATGAACCAAATGATATATAGGGATGTCAAATAACGCGCGAATTGCGCTTTGTGTTTGTAATAAACAGTATGTTGTTCAACATCAACAACAATGGACACTTTTATATAGCGAATAATTTGTTTTTCATGGTGGTTAATGTATCAAATAACTTGAATTTTACGCTGTAAATGCAAAAAACAGATGCACTAAATCTTAACATAAAAAAAAAACCATATTTGCATAAATAAATTTTATATAACGATGTATGTGTTTGTAATTAACAAAAAATTACTCTTAAAAAATATTTTTTTTCGCTTTTTACTACCAAAAAATACAGTGGTTTTTTCTTAAAGCTTTTAATTCTATAAGGCTTTTGTATACACGTCGATTTAAGTCACAGTATTTGCATGTAAGTGCTTTTCTATTGTTATTCAATGGAAGCTTTGTCCAGATCTTTGAGTTTGCAACTCTTTCGGATATACGTTGTCTTTAGAATAAAAAAAACTTTGCAAAAAGCAAACACAATTACTATTGTATCATACATATACGTACTATGGTCTCTCCCAGCTTTTCTCTAAATTTAATACTTTGTTACGCAACAAAAAGTGGTTTAAAGTATTTTAGATTATTTGATTTGTGGTGAAATTCTAAACCTTAAGGTATTACTTGCACGTATAGATGAAAAAAATAATTTATTCCGTTGAACATACAAAATCTGTTTTTATGTTAAGTTGTAGGTAAAAGTAAAAATTGAATTATGTTTTTTTCAAAATGCAAATTTACTTAGTATGCATAAATCAGACGCGCACTTAGGAATTGTATAAGCCAGAGAGTCGTAGGTGCTTTTGACTCAAAATAAAGTTAAAACCTAATTTTTAAGCGTTTGGGCGTGACGATTTTGGCGAAAAAAATATATTTAAAAATTTATTATAAAGATTCTAGTAATACTAAAAACCTCTGCACAAAAAAAACACTACTCCTTAAATTCCGCCGAAGAAAATTACCTACAAAATTGGTGGCATACAACATCTACTTCCCCCTCTGTACGCGCCTGGCATAATTATAGGTATAGTTTTGTTGCTCATATATATAAAAATTATTTTCGAGCACTTAAATAAACCTGTATTCCGTAAAAATAAGCAAAATTAAAGAAAGTAACATGACATAAGAAAAAAGCTGTATAACGGCCTAAGATATACATTTAAATCGATTTCCTGCATTTTTTCTACAAAAATACAATATTATGTAACCTAAAAAAGAGTTGTTATATTGGTAAAATAGTAATTTACAAATGACTTGTTATTTTATATACGAAAAGAATTGCTACCCCTTTTAACATATCTAATAGACTAGTTTTTGTGCGCATATAAAAAACATCTTTTAAACTTATTATGCTTATTTGTGATTTATGCAAGTCACTTTTGTTACAATGTATGTATAATTTTGCAACGAAAAAAGATTGGAAGCACAATGAAAACTAGATTTACGACCACTTTTTACGAAATAGTAACAAAACAAAGCGGATACTGAGACTCGGTGGCTGTAAAAAACAACAGGATAGATTTTGAGCGTTTGATCTAGCAAAACAGTGTAACAAAGTGTTTTTTTGTCTTACGGTTGTAATAAAAATACTTTTTTTTGCAGTAAAAAACTTATAATAACGTACATGATGTAAATGTCTTATGTAATATGTGAAAAAATTATCAAAGAACGTGCGAACACTTGTTTTGTTGTTAAGGTGTAACTAGAACATTAAAATACAAAATACTACAATGAGATGCAATTTTGTACAGTTAATGCTGTAAAACACACTTACAAATTTTACATATAGAATAAAGAAAAGTTTTTGTTGGTAATTTTGTATTTAACTAAGCTGCATAAAATAGGCAAAAAAAAACTCGTAAGCAAGTTTAAATAGAATAAAAATTGCACAATATATATAAAAAAGCATACAAAAAAAAAACAATAAGTTTTTTGACTTTCTCTACAAAAAATGTTTTTTATAGACAAAAATAGCACAGGGTAGACAGAAGTGTAATAAAAAAAAATGTTATGTTATGTAATTTTTTTGCCTACCTCCTCAGTCCACTTGCGCAAAAAAGCAAACTAAAAAAGCTTTTTTTTGTTAAAGTAAGACAAAGCATGTACAAATGCTACTTATTGTTATTGTTGGTCTTTTTACGTAGTAAGTTTCTCTTTTTATTGACTGAGTTTTTGCCTTTGTTTTATTTTTAAGTTTGGCTTTTGAATCTAAAAAAACACATTTGTCTCTGAATAACAGTTTATGCGTATTCCGTGTCGCAGTGAGAAGCAAATTTATGATTAAAACAGGCTTGAAAAATAAACAACACTTAATTAAAAAGTTTTTAATGCTGAATTTCTTTTTATTAAAACCACGCAATCATTTCAGCGGTATAGACTATGTTGTTTACGTTTGCATAGACTTCGACGTCTAACATTTACCGAGTACGCTTAGATAGTCGTTAAGTGGAGAATGGCAACGGTAATTAAGACTCGTCAGCAATTCGTGCTACTTTTAGATCCTAGACAGAAATTCGACTGCTGGGTAAGTGTCAAATATACACAGAAAAGAACAAAAAAGCAATCATCACATATATACCTAGACATTTTTTTTTTTATAATTCGGTGTAAAACAAGTTTTACAGCGTTTTGGTATGAAAAGAATAATACAGATAAAAAATGATATTTTAAAAATGTGTAATTTGTCGTTCAACAAAAAATCTTTGAATTAATATATTTATTTTTTTATTTTTGCAAATGCACCCATATCATGTACTAGTTTTGCAAATACAAAAAGCAGATCTTAGTTGTTTTTGCGTGCTAGACTACTGGAACTATTAATTAAAAGGGTTTTTGGGTAAGATGAATCACATGCAAAAAAAAAAAAGCTATATATAAAAAAAAGTGTTTATAAGGTGTTAAGGTTACATACAACAATGTTTTTTTGCGTAATAATTTTAATAATAAAGTATTTCTGTTTATTACTTTTATTATCGACCTCTTGATTTGACCAGCATTCTCTTATAAAAAAAAGTATTGTTAGAAAAAAAAAATGTCATATAAAAAACTGCTTACGGCACAAGAACATTACAATTTAGGTAGTAAAATCAACATGCAATTTTTATGCGGTTTAGTTTTAAAAATAGTCGGCTCTAAATCTTTTAGATTTTTTAAAATCTATAGTTTATTACGCATGCATTTTACATAAATCGCTTGTATTTGTGTTTATAACGGTGCACCAAATTGTACGTAATATACTTACGTCAAGACACATGGTAATCATTTTATCTATTACTTTTAGGCAAAAAATTAGTAAAGCATTATCTTTAATATAGAATAAACTGTAAGAAACCTAATATATCACAGTAAACAATATACAAAATCTAAGATATTTTGTAGACTCACAGATGACAGCCGTGTTTTACGATACTTTAGTACTTTATATATAGAGCACAATAAAAATTTTTGTCAAAGCACCGACAAACTCATTGATATAATGTTAATTTAAATAGTTTTGTTTTTTTTGGAATAGTTTTGAGTAAGCATGATTACATTGTTTGTAAACTAGAATAACAACTACCGCATTCAATATATTGCGGGCAACCCCAGCTTTTTAATCCGTTCTAAAAAAAACGAACATATCATAGACAAAAAATGCTAACAATGTTTTTTTCGTAAAAAATGCATATTTACGATAAGGTGTAAATTTCTAAAATTTTAAAAACGTCAATATATCAAAGCAATGCATATACCTTCAAAAATACGGTAAACATGAAAAACACATAGTAAAAAAACATCGTTTTACGAAGTTAAAAATCATTGTACAAAAGTAAATTCAAAAGCAATTCTCTACCATTGAAATAAACTGATATAAGAAAAAAGGTGTGGAATAACTAAAAAAAAACATAGAAATATCTTTTTTTCTGTTTAGTCGTACTTTTAATTGTAATTTTTAATAACAAAAAAAATAAAAAAAAAGGTTCTTTTCTGTTTTCATGTATTCAGTGTATCCGCAACCTGCGTAGACAGCAGTTTTTTGCATCGGCATAAATGCAAAAAATTAAACTGCTCTGTAAGCGTCCTAGGTACAAAAGTTTTAAGTCTACCGTAAAATAAAACTATGATATCAGCTAGATAAATAGCAAATTTGCGCTAAAAATATGTATATGCTTTGTTTTTACGGTCATTACAACAATTTTATAAAAACATTTTTGTATTTAAAACATTTAAGTTTTTAAGATCTTTGACTACACCAAAATCTATTCTATTTACAGTGCAAAAGCAAAGTTTACAGTCTATAAACTAATGCAGTGCTTTCTGTGTAAATTAGAAAGTTTACAAATGTATGAGCAAGACGGCCTCTTATATTAAACGAACAAAAGTACATTAGACGCAAAAAAAATATATTAACTATAGCAAATACATTTAAAGCAATTTTAAGCACTTTAAAAAATTTAATAAACTTTTCATGAAGAACTTTATAATGTATATGCTTATGCAAAACCATTTTAAAAGGTGACTGTTAATTCAAAAAATTACATGTGTATAAAACAAAATAAACGGTCTGATATAACAGAAAAATATAACGGGAAACAGTGGAAAATGCTGCAACCAACATTCAAATCGCGTATAGTTACATTTTTATAATAATTGTTGTCTTATATTAATAGAGGAATGCGGCAATAAATAGCAAATTTTGTTTTTTTATTGTATTAAAGCCTTACTAAGCGTTACGGATATATATGCATTTGTTTGTATTTACACAAAACTGCTGTTATATAGTTAATTGAAACCATTGTCAAGGCTTTAAAGTGGTTGTCTGTTATAAACATTTATTCAAATTTTTGTATCATTTTTAAATTTTGCATTAAAAAGCTTGTGTATATTTGTTACCGAACAAAAACGTTTATAAAATCTGTAGAGATAATAGTCTGGCTACAAAACTTACGTATTCTATTTCTTTTTTTTTATAAAATAAAAAAAAATATGTGCAGATTGCTAGATTCAATAAATAACCATTGTCCAATTATATTTGTACGACGCAAAATAATTAAGTATTGCCAACGTTACTTTTATGTATATGTATAATTTCTTTTTTGTTCTATTTATATCGCGCTTGTAATGAATAAATATCGTAATATAAATATTAAAAACATCTTGATTTCTATTTTTATTGTTTTTATAATACATTTTGAAAACCAAAATCTGAATAAAAAACGTTTATTTAAATGGCAATTGTTGCAGAAAATAGATATAATATAGTAATAAATACGCAATGTAGCAAATAAAAGAAAGTTACAGCGGTACAAGTAATTAAAAAACAACAAAAAAAAACATAGACCTGTGTCATTTGATCATCTAATGAAAATAAGAAACGAAATGTTCTAACAAATAAATCAAGTGAACAAGCTTAAAAAGACAAAATGTATGTAATCTGTGTATATCAAGTACGATATGCATTTATTTCTAGTTATTTTTTGTAATATGTATGTTAGAATCTTTATTATAAAGATATAAAAATTTTAGCGTCTGTGGTTTATACTAGTTATTTAAAAACTATACAGTAACTATTTTCTAAAACAATAAATATAAAACACCATTAAAATTAGTAAAACGTAAATAATAAAATGTTTGAAAATATCAGACTCACTTGTAAAAATAAAAAATTTGCACAAGATCATGTTTTTATTAAGGTATTTTTGATGAACCAGCTTTTTTGGGTAATATTAAAACTTTTTTTTTACCCATAGGTGCAAAAAAATCTATCCATAAACTCGATCCCAATTTTATGCAAAAAGTTATCTGGTACAGTTTTGTTTTAATTATTATTTTACTGTTCAAAAAATGAGCATCTGAACAATACAACTGAACACCGAATAGTATAGTTTCACGTCATAGATAGAAACAAATAAATGCCGTTTGTCGGCACTATTCTATTTTATAGTAAAATGTTGTTTTTGACAAGAAACTTGGCATACAGTGGTATTTATGACCTAAAAATATGCTCACATTTATTGTTTTTTATATTGTATTTCAAACAGATATTTTATTTTATTTTGCTTTGCAAATAAGATTTATTTTTTTTTTTTTGTATTTTGCACATATTTTGTAATATTTTGCAGAATTGAAACATCAAGAACAACATGCATTTTTTTTCTTTTGCAAAAGAAAAGCACTTTATAAACTGCATTTTTTGTTTGAGTTGCCATTGCGATACCATAACTTATTCTTCTTTTTCGTACATGATATATCTGGTTCCTTTTAAAATCAAATAAAAATCTTATAAATATGCTTTCCTTAGTAACTTTGCACAGATACATCTATGTTATTCAATTGTTTGATTAGGATATGCCTAAAAGCTATATTTCTTCGTAGTAAATGGTTTTTTTACAAATGATCGCTTACTTACAATAAAGAGTTTAAATATCCGATATTTAACAGCTATATAACATGTTTAATATATCAAATGTTATATATCACCTGTCACCTAAAACATTCGCTTTGCCTCTTCTTTTTAGTTCTGTAACCGCGGCACCTTAATACCAGGTTCTTACGAAAAATTTCTAGCTTGTTGCTTAGCAAGACAGCTGTATCAGTAAATTAAACACTATTTGCACGTTTAGAGATTAAAAAGGCAACTAAGGCTTGTTAGACCAACAGGTTACAGCAAACTTTTTCGCAGTGTGGGTTGTGAAAAAAATACCATCTTGTGTGAGAGACTAGAGTAGACGCCCGTCATACGATTTTGTCTTTGCATACTAAAGCAAGTGCATTTAACGTCGAACGTTAACGGCTTGTGGCATCGAAAACTACGTTTAGAAAAAAGATAATATACCAACAAAAAAATTTGTGTTGTATCCTACATATTTAAAGTAAGTATCCGTAATTGTTTTGCGATTTGAACCTAATAGTTTGCGATATAGCAAAAAAAAATGCAAAAGATTTTTATCATAAAAAAAAATACCAACCAATAATTTCACTTAAGTGTATTGTCTGCTCCTTATTAATATCTTTGCGTGTTTTGTTTAGACTTGATACTATGTATTAGTATCCGGCAATTTATTGATATTTTTTTTTTATTTGGCAAAACTACAACTATATGGGTTACAATAACAAACCACTGTTTTTTGTAAGTTTAATTAAGATTTAAATGTATAAATAAGTTCTTTATTTTCAAATGGATTGATTGAGGTTGTAAATATTTTGCTTGAATATACACAGCGCCTATTCAGTTAAGCACTACAGTTTAAAAAGTATTTTATAGATATAACGATACCAAAAGAAACAAAAAAAATATTCTTAAAATAAATAACAAAAATTTGAAAACTAAAAATGGCAACCCCTGTCATATATATGACAACTGTCATATTTGTCAATTTTGATTAAATATATTTTTATACTAAGGAAAATAATTTATAATCACAGTATAAAATTATGATACTCCTTGATTATAAAATTGATGTATTTAAGAAAGTTTTTTCGCCTTTAAAAAGTATTTAGCCTATTTCTACAGATAAAATCAAATTTTTCCAAAATTTTATGCAGTAAACATGCAATTTTACAACAGTAAGAACTTTTATTTAAAATACCTTACAACTTGATGTTTTAGAACGTGCAAAGCACAAGGGTTTTTTATTCTAAAACAAAAAAAACGTTAAAAATTCTTATATCTTATATCTTACTGTAAAACTATAACTTTTGCATATTACGATCTTTGGATTTTGTTTTTAAACATGCTTTTGTTTTTTATGAGCAATACGTGCAATCTTAAATCTGATTTACATTGTTTTGAAACTAAGAAATGCAAAAAAATGCCAAGTTTAGTTTTAACAGCATGTACGAGGGTCTTTTACAACTAAGAACACTTCTATATACAAACACATGATTTTTATACAACAAAATGCAAATAAAAATGTTAAATAAATGCAATAAAAAAACAAAAAATTTCGATTTAAAAAGGTAGCTTTTACTGTAAAAAATGCAAAAAACTTTACAACTTAATTTATCTAGTTTTTTTTCAACTCTTTACATGTCGGTATAAAAAAACTGTAGTAAACTGTCATTTTCTTATATTTTTTGTTTTATTGTATAAAAAATTGTCTTATTAGCGTTTATATTTAAGTTGCTCTAAAAAGATATCTTTGTCGAAACGAAGGATGTTGTTACTAAATATATTCTTAATATTCGGCAAGTGTTTGTTGTAAAGTTAAAGACAGAAACAAATTCTTAAAAACAAGAGTGTACGGAATATGTATTTCATACATGTAAGTCATTTTTTATAGACCAATAAACATTTTATGCAGTGATGTCGCTAGTTTTTTATAATTGTACGTTTTTTTGACGGTAAAGCATATGCATTTAAGGCTGGAAACATTATAAAAAATTGATACCAGGGCCTAAACGCATTTTTGTGGTTTTTTGCGATAAACATTATATTATCTGACAAAAAAAAACTAAACACTAAAAGAAAACAACTTCTTTTGCAGCATAAAACATTGAAAACCAAAATGTACAAATCGAGTACAGAATTTAATTAAATAAAAATCTTAAAACACCATTTTTATCTTTTTTCTACTGTATGAGCGTTGGATTTTGTTTTTGTTGTTGGTTTTGCTTGCTTGTTACATATATCTAAAGGATTTATTAAAGACTAACATAAAAAAGGTGCAAAAAAATGGTAGTACTAAGATCATGGAATCCTTTTTTTTACAAGATTTGCGCAAAATTTAAAGTTTTTTATTTGCTATGGTTATATTTACTAGAAATTACGAGTTTAAAGATTTAAGTAACAAAGAGCAAATACGAAAATATAAAGTTGTATTTAAAAAGTGCTAAATTTTACTATTTTTTACATCGTGTAATGACATAGAAAGCAAAATCCTACATTACAATAATGTTTTGTTTTTATATTGCATGAAATGTAAAGGCAATCGATAGAAATGCGACCGCCGCATTTATTTCTCTAGTAGCCAAAAAAGTTTTAAGAAAGTAGAGGTTAAATTTTTTTAATGTAACGCTACGATTATCATGCGCATATAACACAAGGTTACAGTATTTTTTTTCAGCAAGTAAGTTAATTCTTTTTTTTTCCATTCATTCTAAATCTACATGTGTTTCGTAGGGCTTAAAAACACGTGAATTATTTAGTATAGTTACGAACTTACGTATACTATACATATATGTCAAAAAAATCATTTTTACCTTTTCAACTTTACACTGATAAATATATTAAATAAAGAAAAATATTTTTAAATAATTGTCCATTATAAAAATCAATAATATATTACTGCTATGTGATCACAGAAAACATTCGTATGCACACAAAACAAGTGGCAACGTGCTCTTTACATCACGTTTTTTATTCCTGAACACTTAAGTAGTATTTATTTTTTTTGACCTTAATATATGTTTCTAATTTTTTTTCCTAACCACTAAAGGCACTAAACTATAAAACTGCGGTACGTATTATATGCATAGTCAAGCGCTAGACACTGATTAGGTGTGCAAAAATATGTTTTATTGTTTTTTAATTTTTTAATTTTAATTGTTAATGTACACGTTGGTATTTAGGCAAAAATTCGTTTTGTATTTTTTTTTATGCGTATGCAACAAATCCAGACATACTAAAACGTCACTTTGACCATCTAAAAGTATAAGGAACTTAACCTTCGTACTTTGGTATTAATTTTTACCAAAAACGTCGCTCCCGTTAGTAATGTTGAATTTATACTTGCTTCGTGTATTTTCCTACGACCATTGCTCTATTTTTTACTAGCATTTCCATTTAAAAAGCATTCAGTTTAAACACCTAGCAACGCCGTTGTAGGATTGTGTAATAAACGTATGAATAGTGTAGTAAAAAACAGAAAATATTTGTTTTTAGTTTTCTTAAAACATCTTTTTTTGTCCAACTTATTTGCCGGCATTTTATCTAACAAAGATCCGATCTATGGATGTTTATTCTACTTAAAAGAAAGATCCAGAATAAAAGCATATAGTTTTATACAGCTAGCAACGTTGTTTAAAAATTTTTAGATGGCGTTTTCTTTAAATATCAATAACTTTTTTGCTTTTTTTCTGCCTTATAACAGTAATTTTTTAGCCGGTATTTTGCCTGCAATTAACCTGGCAATAATTCTATCCCTATTCATAAACAAATTTTTGCAAAAAATACATGTATTAAAAACTGTCAATATGTAAATAAATAAAACTGAGAATACTCAACGCGTTTTTCTAAAGGTAAATAGTTTTTGATTTACAATAACACGACAAAATATAAAAAGTTTATATAACTAACAAATACTATGTTATGCTTGAAAGAAAATCACGTAGCAAATACATTGTAAATATAACACAACAAATTTTTACTTGTATGTAATATATTTCACATTATTAGGTTTTTATTTTAGCAACCGATAAAAAGTCGAATGGAATCTAAAAATACTGCTTTACGTTGTTTTTATGTATACTAATCTTATGAAATCTTTTATATGCTGACGTATACGTTTTGTATACCTTAAAGCATAATATTGTGCTTTTTTTAGACTTTTACAAGTACCTTTAATATATAGATTTTTTAATAATTTTTTTATAACGTTGCACCGCTTAACTTAAGACTTTTTTGTTTTGACAGAATTAATGTTTTTTTATTATAAAATTATTTATATTTTGTTTGAAAATAAAATTAATGTAAAAATGTAAGTAAATCAATGTACATATAGCGTTTTAAACAAAAAAATATACAGATAAGCCAAAATGACATTGTTCTATATTAATTTTAATCTTTCTTGTTATTTGAGTTGAGTTTACTGCAAATTATATAGAGCTGTAAAACAATAATATACAGTAAATTGCTTAAGTAATTTTTTTTTACATTGTTCTAGCACTGCAGCCACTTTGTAAAAAATATAAAAAAAGAGTTCATAACTCTAAAATACACAAATGTAATTGCATTTTGTGTTGTTTAACAGCTGCCGCTTTGTAACAGACATTAAAAAAGAGTTCACTATAAATAAAAATAAACAACAATATAAAAAATATTGCACTCAAAAAAGTTGCAATGCTTAGTTTATTTTTATTATGGTTGGGTCTTGTTGCTTTGTTTTCTAAAACATTTTATTCAACATTTTGTATATGAAGTAGGATGAGGCGTAATTGACAATCACGTCAATACATACATGTGTATATTTACCGCTTGTTTATGTTTTTTTAGTGTTTGTATGCAGTCGATCAGTACTTTTTTTTTTGTTTTGTATCTGTGTCATCCTTCTTTGGGTCAAAAAAACGCAAAGAAAACATGTATCGTCAATTAAAATTTTTTATTTTTCTATTTTTATGCAAAAAGGTTACAAACTGTATCACAATTAGAATTTTGTAAAACATCAACGTAATGAATTACCAGTTTTTCATTTTTTCCATACCTGATAAACGACGAAAAAACTGAAAAAAATCAAAATCGTCGTATCTTTGATCTGTAGCATTAACCGATATTTTATAAACATTTTAGTTATCAAAAGATAAACATGCAGTTTTTTTTTTTATTTTGATGTATGATTCGTCGCATTTATTTCATTTTTAAATATTAGTACTACAGATAGGTTTTGTTAACATTAAAAAAGTGTCACGTAACTTCACCACAGTATATACAACAATTTCTGTAGTATCTAAGAAATGTTGTGTATTAAACAGTAACGCGAGAATACTGTATTGACTTCAGACTCTGATATATTATCAAAGACATTTTTGCTTGAAAGCTAACTAAAAACACAAAAAAAAAAAGTTTGTACATCTTTATACACAGAAATGTATTTTAAATAGTCAAAAAAATGTTATTTACAGTGTACGAAGTCATTTTGTTTGTTTTTTGCATGCACAGTATCTTTTAACAGATGATGAAGAAAATTTTGTTGTATTTAAATTGTTAAAATTATAAATACAATTCTTAATGTTTCTTGCTGTACCCTAGATTAACTTATATTGCTTACATTGTTAGAGACAAAAAAAAAGCTAGCAAGGTTAACCTTTTTGGTTTGCATTTAAAAGAAATTACAGGCATTAATAAGAAAAAAAGGTATGAATAAACAAAAACCCAATACTTTATGTGTAAAATTATACATAAAAAATTGATTGCACTTTTTGTTTAGCAAAAATCCAAGCTAAGTAAAAGGTATAAATGGTTGGATATGTGATTAAAATGTTTTGTAAGTTATTTGTATCACTAGCGAATTTTTTCAACTGTCTTTTTGTAACAAAAACCCTGGTACACAAGAACAACCATTAAGTAGAGCTTAAGTTGTCAAAAAAGACAATACTGTTAATCCGCAGTATTTTTTTTCTGATAAGGTCAGTTAGTTGATTAACTATTGTTTTTGTATTTTTTTTGCGTATAGAAAAAAGGTTTTCAGCGCTTACTCTTATGTTTTTTTGCCACAAAGTACGAACATTTGTCGTATAAATGCAACTACAGAACAGTAGACAAATTAACTATGCAAAAACGATTCTGTAAAAACAAAAAAAAAATATGAAACGTGCAACTTAGCAAACAGGCATGTAAAACAGGCTTTGATAAAAAATTTATTTGCACTATAGAGAAATACATATAAAAATTTGGTTTTTATGCGCATATAAGCTAAAGCAATTACAGGTATATCGCTTATTACCCAACTTATGCATATAAAAACCACAATATTACTGAATTTAACACAATTTACACACAAAAACCTGGTAAAACGTCTGGGCAATGTATTTTGGTATTTTTAAGGATATATAAACTATATATAAAACGTGTTCGAAGCTGCAAACAATTGACCCGGTTTATTTACAACATTTGTTTGCAAATTACAAGTTCTTAAATTTGTAAGACAGTTTTTGCAGTTTAAACTAGTATAAAATTTATATACTTAATACCCTAACATAACACACTTCTATTACTACAAAATTTGTCATTGAACATTCAGATACGATCTTACCATGACCGCGGTTGCATATTGGCGTGTGTCACGGCCGTTTTTTCGTCGGGATGGAAAAGACATATTTAAAACTATTTTTTTGTTTTTTTTTCTTACGGTTTATGTAGTTTTTAAATTCCACTTAAAACTTAATATTTTATCTGACAAACATCTTTAATCTCAAGATACAAATATTTTACCTTGTTGTAAGCTATTATTCTAGTAGATATCCATAAACGTATATACTTTTTCCGGTTGCGTTTTTCGTGCCAAAAAAAAAACGTTTTGACAGGACTAAAATGCACAACATAGTACATTTTGGCGTAAATATGCCCTTAGTTGCTAGTTATATGCCTTGTAGGCCGTTTACATCGGATATTTTGTTAAATATCATTATAGGGCTTGTTAGTAGGGTTGTAACCAACCCAATTATCGCGACTAAAAAACGGTGCAAATAGTAATATTCATTGCTCGTATGTGCGTAGGTATCCGGACTAGAACAAAGACTTGGTATCTCTGATGAAAAACAATTATTTTTTACATCGGGTACCCGGTCATATAATTGAGGGTAACATGTATTAAAGCCATTGCATGCACTTTAAAAATTGTAGTAAATCGCTTTGCAGGTTTCTTTGATAACCTTAATTACGTTTCTCATGCTTTTTACTATTTTTTTAAAATAATAATCCAAGTTTGCATTTTTTAGTACCATTGCGTGTTTTTGTACACAAAGAAAACCTGAAAGAGTACAGTGCAAATTGAAACGGGTAAGAGTACAGCAGGATATATATGCAACAAAATATACCAAATAAGCACACAAAAAATGATTCTACATAAATAAATACATAAAAGAAAACTTCATGATATAAAATTCTATAACATAATTATTTTGATGATATTATGTAAAACAGTGATACAAAAAATGAAAAAAAAAAATATATAAGCAAAATAAAAACACCAAGTTATTGCCCGATAAATTTTTTTGCTGTGTTGATATAAGCTACATAAAGTCATTGCGGGGTTTTTGATTAGATAGTGTAAAAACAGATTAAAAACTGCTGTATCAAAATGATAACAAAAGCAAATTATCGTCAATGTATATATCTGATAAAATGTTAATGCAATTAAATTTACCGTGTATAAAAAAAACAACAAATAAATATATCTGTACCCGATCATGTAAAAACCTGAATAAAACTGTACAAAGATATATATATATATATATTTATATTCTTTGTCTTTCATAAAAACCAACTTAACAACGAAATAAACACATATAGATTTTTGTATTTTTGAAGTGATGAACAACGGTAGGACCTTTTAAAGACGTGTTTTGTTTGCAAATTATGTATTTATGGCTGTTTAAAAACCTCTAGTTTGCATTGTCAAATAAAATATAAATATGTAATAAAAAATAAAAAATATATATTGCAATCAAGTATACACAAAAATGCTAAAACTTTTTCTTTTATATTTTATTTACATAAAAAATATAAAAAACGTGTAAACCTGTAGTGTGATAACTTTATTTTAACATTTTAAGTTGTTTGTATCTTTTATGATTTAACAAAACATATTTGCGAATTTATTTGCACCAAAAACTACTGCTTTTGTTTTTGCATATGTGTAAACGCTTTCACTACACCGCCTCGCTATTTCATAACAAGTCGTCAATAAAACGTATAGTATTTTATTGTCAAATGACGGTTCTACAAGCATATGGTGCCTTTCTACAAAAACAAGCTATAGATGCGTTTTTTGCTGCGTATTGCAAAGTATTGTAGCAATAGAGTCGTATAGTAACTAAGTAGTACTTTGATTATCAACATAAGGTTTTCCAAAAACAAATATATGCTATTATTTTGTACTTCTACAAACAGTCTACATATCATATGTACTAGGTTTTTTTGTTTTGTTGAACAATGCTTATCACACACCTTATAACAAAACTTTTTCTGTGCTGTCTAAATATAGTTACAAACTTATATACAATTGAAATGACTGGTATAAATTTTTATGTTTTTAATAGTGTTTGCAAGTATAGGTTTTTTTATAGTCCATACAAATACCTTGTAAAATCAAGTATACTAACATGCGCTTTACACACGCAATGAAGGCAAGTAACCATATGACCAACGAAATTAACATATTTTTAAAATTGAGCATTTCGGTGTCCTAAAAGATTACTTTAACTGATTTACGCAAGATCAAGATGTATGATGTGTTTCATAATTTTCATGTGTAAGAAAAATGAAATATGATTTTGCGAGATAAAAAAAAAAGAATAAGTTATAAAGAAAAAAACCAAGTTTTAAACATGCCTTTTACGTAGATAAAACGCTCTTTGCCGGCACATCTTCAGCAGCGTTTGATTTTGTTTTTCTTTTTTTGTTAGAACTACACAAATTGCATATTTTAGTTTAATTAAACTATAATAACCATACTGATATTACTAGGTCTTTTTTTTTCTATTCAAAAAAAAATTGTATCTAACGTTTTACAGACAAAAATAAAAAAATTGTCTGACGAACGACTTATTAAAATATGTTTTTGCATATCTGTATTTTTATAAAAAAAGAAGCTGGGTAAGCTGCGAGTAATATTAAAAATATGCTTGATTTTACTGTAACAGCATTTTCTGTTTGTGTTAATATAAAGTTCGTGTAGCAGTTACCTTTGTATAAATTAGTACAAGTTGCTATACAACCAACAAAAGTGAATTTAGTCGGATAAACGAAATTCATATTTTAATGGCAAACGTACAAAGTGACTACAAAGTTAGTCGTCATTAATACCCGGGTATCAGCGGAAAACCCCGAAACTAAATTGAGTTGATAGTTAGCATATCTTCGGTATCCCGTGTACCTGTAAACGGCGGCCCGCACTGTAAGTAAAACAAAGTGGTTATATATTTAATTGTCATTTTTTTAGATAAATATATTTTCTATATTTAATAGATAAAAACGTAATGCGGTTTTGCAAAAACAACCGCACTAACAGCTTTTTGTAAAATGACTGATATGTTGTAAATTTTTCCTACAAAAAATGTTAAATGCTACATTAAATTGCAACAGTTATTCTGTAACTACCGCAAAAACTTGATATGTATCATCATAAAAAAATGAGCAAATTGACGCTTAATTTCGTAGTTTTATTTGTCATAAAAGTGGTACCTATGTAGTTTTTACGAAATGTTATTTGCAAAAGATGGCTGCATTTACTAAAAAAAAAGATTTTACAACGTTTAATTAGATCTTTAGCTTTAAAAATTTTTTATATTTTAGTTTATTTTATTTAAAAGTTCTTTTTATGTTTTTCTAGCAAGATTTTTTGCACATTATATTTCTGCAGAAGAAAGCTTGCTAAATTACTTTAATCGTTAGAACCTAATAGTCACATTAGTTCATATAACTAGAAATAATTTGTTTTATCTTTTATTTTTATGTTTAATTTTTAAGAATTTTTTATGCAAAAAATACAACTTTGCAAACAATTATAAATAATTTATATGGTTTCGTATTTTTTTTAAGAACACATTAAAGGGTATTGTTACTATCACATATATATATACTATATTTACATATGCACTACAAGCCAGAAAAATGGACATAAAAATAAAAACAAAAGATTATAACCTATTTATATATATTGGTTGAATAAACTATTTACAAAAACTGTCAGCATCAAAGAGTATTGTATGCAAAATATATTCTAGTCAATCGCTATTCATTTGACGTTTTTTTTCTTGTGTTTTTATTATAACTACAATATTAATGCCTATACTGGATTTTACATAAAACACAAGCATAAAAAAATTCTTTGCCTTTTTTTTACGAAAAGCCAGTAAATTATAAAAAGTTGTAAATTTTTTTTCATGAAAAAGGTACAAACTTTTTATCACAGTACCATTTATTTCAAAATGTCACAAAAAAAAAATTATACTTCAGAAACTATTACAATTGCATTTGGATGTTTTGATAGTGGTTTACGAGTAACTTAAATGCAAATTTTATAAGTTTTACAAGTAAATCAAGTGTGCGAGTGTTTTTGTATACGTAAATTTTTTTTGGTCATGCTTTTGAATTTTGACAGCAAGTCGTTTTTTGTTATATATTATTTATTGCAACATATAACTAGATAAAGTTCCATTACATATGCATAGTTATGGTGTTAAAGTTAAGGTAGCTTCTAAATTATTGGGATATATTAGTTTTTAAGCACTTTAGTTACAAAAAATGGCAAATTAGACAACACTTTTTTGCATATCTGTGTGATAATGTTTTTTTACTATGCACCAGAGCATACGCATGTTTGTTGAGCTAAAAGCCTAATATTTAACTTATCGTTGTAATCTTTATCAGTTTATAATCGTATGTACCTGTTTAAAGAATTATATTGTTAACTTGCTATTGGCTTGAATTGTTCTATGGAAGTGAACAAGTTTTATAAGTAAATCTCATATTGTTGTTAAGATTTATAACAGAAAAAAGTATTATCATCAAAACGCAAAACTAATAAGTGTGTTCTGTATAAACATTTGTCCACTCGTAGGTGTCAAGATGCAGCTTTGACAAAACTACAAGTATATAACTTAACCGTATTGAAAACAGTAAATACATTGCAAACATCTTTTATAGGCACACAAATGCAACCAATGCAGCGTTTACTTATTTACGGTTACATACCGACATTTTTTCTATTTTTTTATGCGTGGAGTTTTGCTTACCATGTACAAATAGTTGCTATAATCTGTAATTATGTATATTAAAATACTTGCAGATGAATTTTAGTATTTATATAATACATGCTACGAATAATATACGTTTTCATGTTGTATTATATTTTTCGGCCTTTTTTTATACAAATTTTAGGTAGTCACACATTGTATAGTTAATATACAGCATAAAAAGTCATTGATTTTTACATCTTTACACAATTTACGTAAATTTTACCGTTTTTTAACTAGAGAAAAATACAGGTATAACTCGTCATAAACTCGTGTTTTGGTAAAGATTAAATATTATTATTTGAAAAAAAAAAGAATGTTTCTGTTTTACCAATGCTGTATTAAGTACTTTTTTATATACAACACATATGTTTGGGTTTGTTTGTTTAGAGTTAATGATGATCATTGTATAATATTTACTATTATTTATTTATGTCAATTTATAGTGGCGGTGTTCCGTTTACATAACTTCAATATGAATAATATACAGGGATTGATTTTGAGTGGTTATAACCCCGTAAAAAAAATTGTCCTGATTTTATAGTTAAAATTTTTTTATAATTTTTTTTTTGTTCAACGCCCCCTTCCTCCCCCCCCCCGTAAAATATTTTTAGAATTATAAAAATATTATAAGAAATTTTTAAAAGGAAAGATTTTGTCGGAATACTAAATTATTTTTCTTTTTGACTCAAAACCCTCCGTCTACTGCATCCTGATATATCCATTGCCCCACATCAATAATTTAATTTTGTTTTGGAGTATAAAGCTTAATGTTTTTTTTGTTAAAAAAACATAACTAAGTCGTCTTACTCAATGGGTCGTAAACTTTTTTGTTTGGGCACCCCTTGAGTAGAAAAAAAATTAGCTCACACCCCCGGTAAAAATTAAAAAAAAAAAACACTAATAGATAGGTTTTTAAATGGCAAAGAATATTTGTTTATCGGCCGTTACAAAAATTTCATGTATAAATTGTGCTGTATTTTAATTAAAGTTAACGTATATCAGCAATCATAAAAAAATTAAAAGAGTTTTGCAGCTAGAATTTTATGACTAAATTGTTTCCTTGCGACATACATATATCATGTTGTGTTTGTTTTTTTATTTCTGTTTGTTTTATACGAGGGCTTTATAAAAACATTGTATTTTCACTGTACATATAGTACATACAATTACGAGCATTTTTTTATGATTCTTGCATCTATTCATGTAACCTTTTTTTTGTCATAATTCAAACGCATCATGCCAAAAAAGCCATATTTTTTGTTAACTTATAACAGGGATATAGACATGATACCTGTTGGCGCGACCCAAATTACAAAAATGGTTTCTTCCAAATATAGGTTAAAAGTTCTTAAAAGCAAATATTTAGGTTGTGACTAGGTTTTTACTGTATGAACATCAAAATTATAGAATTGTTTACCTGTGTTTGTTATTACCAACAATTTTATTGTGTCCTTTTTGGGTTACTTTTTTTTAGTGAGAAATTATAAAACAAAAATACATATAAAAAAAATGGCAATATAATAAGAAGATAAAATACTTTATTTGTAAACTCTTCTCGCAAAAGAATCATTGGTATTTTTGATACAAATATATTATCACAATAATATAAAAAACATAAAACTATTTAGTGAAATTTATACAAAGGATAGTGGTATATAAGAGATAAAAAAAATATTAAAAACATGTACAAACTAGTAATCATTTATGTTCAACTGATTGTTTTCCGCGTACAAAAATGTTATTTGTTAGTACATAAGATTCTTATTTTTACATTTAGGAAATAACAGTAAAGTACGTAAAGTTTCTTTGGATAAAAAAATAAGTCATACATGCACCAGAAAAAACTGATTTGCTTTTATTTTAAGACTTTAAATTTAAAAAAAATTTTGTGTTTTCGTGTATAAATGCATGTAGTTTTTTAGAAAAAAGTATAATCAGTAATTCAGATTGCTTATTCTTTTACTGTTTTGTACTTATGCCCGTATATATTTTTAATTATGGTTTTTTTTATGTTATTTATGAAACACGTAAAATGTCTTTTTTTCTTTTTGACATAGTATCGCAACTGTAATCTTTGGTTAAAGGGAAGTGTACTTGATCAAAGCCAAATGCAACAATTTTTTTTGCCGAAAATCCTTTTAAGCGGCCTTTAAAGCACTCGCTTGGATATGAGTTTCAATAAAACAAGTGGATATATACAATAATTGACAATACTTTATAAGGTAAAATAATTCAAATAATTTTTATTAAATATGTATACCTTTTACATTTTAATATTTTTTTTTATAAAAAAATGTTTTTGTTGTATTTTTCTGAGTTTAAGTTGTAGTGACAAATCATGTTTGCATTGTAAAAAACAGTTATTGATTGTAAAAAACATATACATTTTATACAATGCGTTTGCAAGTACAAGACATTATATAAAAAAAACAAGTAAAGGCCTGAAATGTATATTATTCAATCGCACTTAAAGTCTTGTCGCTTGCAAAAAGTAAATGAATGTGGTATGTAATAAAAATTAAAAAGAAAAAAAGAAATGCATATGGTATACACAAAACGTCGTGTTTGTTTGTCATGTCGTAAAAATGTTGTATCGTTCATACACAAAACATTTTTTTATCAATATTTCGTGCTTATTCGCTGTAAATTGCCGTTCCGCGCGATAAATTTAGCATGTTTTGATTTAAAAAGATTTTAAACGCTACACTCTATGCATAGACTTTAATATGCTGCCGAAAAAACTTAATCTTTGCCTGATCGGTTTATATTATACAATATTCTTATAAGAAAATGGTATACTTAGCTTGTTAGTAATTAACTACAATTTATTGGCAAACATACCTGCAAAAAAAAATTGTTAGAATGTGTGCACAAAAAAACAATATATTGCAATTTTGAGGCAAATTGAAGATTTATTATTATTCTTGCAAATCGAATCAATTTTTTTAATTTGTTACCCCTGTTTTTTTAAATTAAAAAACAAACGGACTATTGATGACGCAATCAATTTTTTGATTTTACATAAAATCCTTAGAAATTTACGTCATGTAAATGTTCATTTGTAGTAAAAGAAAATTATCAATCAAGAATTTAGTTTTCACAAAAGGATGAAATAACTTTACTAGGTCTTTTGTTTAAATGGCAAAAATATGCCTAAAACTTTGCCATAGGTTGGAACAGGCTGCTGGCCCTTAAGATAATGTCAATTTCTTTTTGGGAGTCATTTAAAGATACGTTATTTTTTTATAAACTAATACCTTGAATGGAACTATTATAACCTTAAAACCAATCACGTGATGTTTCATATATTTCTTATCTGAAACCAATATCATACATAAAATGCAATAATTGTTATCTTTAACTACCAGTACACTTTCTCAACATGTATAACGCCCATTCCCTTTTCTTTTAACGCTTAATGCTCAAAAAACTAATCCCTGCGGCGCTATTTCAATTTGCTTCGCAAATCTCATTGGCGGCCCGCTGTGCTAGCTTATTCGCATAGCAATAAATGCGAAAAGCAACGTAATCTATGTACGCTATAATTGGTTTAGCTCGTTTAACGTGTTAAAAGTAGTATCTAGAACACAACCCCATATATTGTAAATACAAAACTTTTTTGTGTAAACAGAAATCTTAAAGATGTATATACAAGATAATAAAATAATAAGCCCAGCAAAAAATCGAACTTCCACTAATAACTCTAAAGTCTAGCAGTCAAATCTAAGCGTTGTAAGTTTTAAAATTTTTATTTTCTATAAATAGCTTTTTTATATGAATTAAATATGGTAATGCAAAACTTGTAATTTTTTTCTTGTAGAAACAATATTTTAAATATATGTCCACTTACTCGTATTGTATATTGCATGTTATAAAAAGCCATCTGCAATCCGTAACTCTTTTTACACTTCAATGACAAAATTTTTAAAAATAAAAAAAAAAAAAACTAAACAAAAAGTTATGCGAATAGTATTTATAAATGGCAACATTGTAATAGTTTACTTTTAATATTATTAAATTTGACAAAATTGATAAAAAACATAACTAATTTTATTTTTACAAAAATGGATAAAATACGTGCCAGCAGCATATTTTGTCTGTAAATTACATAAATACTGTTGCCTTGTAGTATCCATTTATTTTAATCAAACACATTTCGTGTGTTACATCTCAAAAAAAAATATCTTTTTAGCGTTTAAATAAGTCAGGTAAACCTGAAAAAGAAATGCAATGTTAACACATATTATGTGTTGTTTGTATAAGAAAAAGCATATATTGCATATTTTTTTTCTTGCATAAAAAGCAGTGGATTAAAAGGTATTAACTGTTTTTTTTTTAAGCATTTCGTTAATTCTAGGCATATTTGCTTTTTTTGTTACGAAGCTACATATCTACAGATAAACCAACCAAAAATACTCTGGAAATAAACAATAACAATATCAAGCAATGCGCATGCAATCACGCATATATCACGAGCAACGGCCAAAGCTACATAAAAGCAATAGGCAAAAGCCTAAAGCAACATGCAGTAAGCAACAAGCACGCATAAAAAGGCAATTAGCCAAAACGGTACGCAACAGGAAAAAATCGCAAAGCAAATATAAAAACCGTATGCATACATCGAAAAATCAAAATGCTATATAATCCATGCAATTTGCATTTTTTATTATGCAACATACAAGAATTTGCATTGTTTTTTTTAGCTAAGTAAAATAAATGAATTGTTTTGTTAAAAAATCGCACACACCATTTTGTTTTTTGCACATCCGTTTGGTATGTGCAAACTTATAGTTCGAATACCCTTGGTCGCACTTATCTGCATGAAAATCAACAAAAATTGGTTCTATGTAGAATAATACAATCTACTGTAAATTTTTGCCATAATACATAAAAGCCAATTTTTGACAATGCTTTTTTGTTTATGAAAAAAGAAGTACGATTTCTCACAAAGTATTCTATCTAAATGCATAGATATGCCAAAAAAGCTAAAAATAAACTGCAATAATATTTTGTTGCGCTATATAGTATTTTTAATTTATTTTAAGACATCAAGAGCAAAAGCAGTGGGGCTTTTTCTTATAATGGCTAGTAATAAAAAACGATAAAAAAAGAAAATAAAAAAAAAATAACTAAGACCAAAGGCTCGTCTTTTTTAAGAATAAAATAAACATAAAGAAAATGATCTAAACTGACAGTTAATTTTTTTTTGGTATTGAAAAGACAATTGGTAAATAACAGATCTGACTAATCTTAAAAAAATTCACTTTTAACCTATTTTAAAGAAACTGATTACGTTGATAGAAACCATCAAGCGCGAGAACGACGTTTTACACGCAAAAGACCAGCATGTTTACATACATTTTTTTTGAATTTGAGATTTTTTTTTTGTTAAAAAAAACTGTTTTAATATTTTTTACATATAGGTGCGACGTTGTTGATAGTGAGACGTTATATACTGTTCACTTGTTAGCAAATGTAAACTATACAAAACAAAAAACATGAAAACCATGATACAAGATTTGTACGTCTATGATTCGCTTATAGAAAAATTTGTTTTTTGTTTCCTTGCAAAATCTTTTAATGCCTCTTAACTTAATTCCAGTAAAAAAAATTACAAAAGACAAGCGGTATGTACACAAAAACTGAAGTACAAATTTAAAAAGACACAATACTGTGAATGGTTTTCATTGTAGTTAAATTTACAACAATACAAGTTTACTTACTCGAAAACGTCATAATAAATTTTATACTGTTATTTACAGTCAGTCACATCTGTACTGACTATTTAAATTTTTTCGGTTGTGTTTACTTTAGTTTTACACGTTTTTATATCTTCAATTTACGACACTTGGTCACAAACTACAATCTTTGCTTATTTCAACAATATATCATATGATAAACATTTAGGTAAACTGAAAAAATATACCAATGCTAACGAATTATCACAGGAGTGTTCTATTCAGGAATATTATTCATAGGAGGGACGAACGGAGGTTCAACCCCCCCCCCCCCCCCGTCCCTGTATTTTGTATTGTTTGTTTATATTTGCGGTTGCGCGCTCAAATATAGGGTTAACACAAAAATATTTTTT
>JAQFYM010002085.1:0-26170 GCA_034694785.1 Agrenia bidenticulata | reverse complement strand
TATTATTTACTTGATTTTTTAAGACTAATGGCACCTCATTTGGGGTTTATCACCAAAAGTACTCGCATTGTTAGTCCGATTTAGGTGACACGGGGCTGTTAATACTAAGCCTTAGATGTATTACACGATTAATAGAAAACATTTACCTTCTGAAACTGAGCTATTTATATTATACAGCCTATCAGTGACCTTGTTTGATCATCAATCTTTTTGAACGCTTTTTGGTTTGAAATATTTAGTGATGAGTAGTTTTTGAAAGTTTGACTTCTGTTTGTGACTTTAGAACTGTGCAGACCCCTATTCCGCAAATAAAGATTATTTTCAGTGTAACCCGTTTTATTTAACTTGGAAGCATCTGGTGTGTTTTTATGTTTCTGTGTACTAAAATTTCTCAGATTTAAATTATACTAATCAATTTCATTTTCGGGTACGGAATAATAATATACATAGAATATACTCATGTGAGAGTGGAACTGTGGCATTTAAACAGTACGTATTAATTATTGTTTTAAAAGTACACTTTGATAAGTAGCTTGTAGCAAATCTTTGGTTAGTTGTTCGGACCATCCGAAATAACTTACAATGGAATTAGTATTAATTCATTGTATTTTCCCCAATTGCTAAAGTCTAATATTTAGTATCATACATAAATGTATTCATGCAAAAAGTATCCAAGCAAAATATATGTGCGTCAGTGTCAGTAGGCTCTAGGCTGTTATAAAGTAAACATGTTGGGTGAGTAATTTGTTTTGCGAAAATTGATTTGAGCAAGCACAACTCAACACAGATATCCTTGATTATTGCTGGGTTAACTGCTTTTTCATTATTAATTGTAATTTTAAATGAATGATGTGTAGTCGTTAGATTTATTACCAGTTTAAAGAATTGCATCTTTCGTGGATTTCCTTGCCAGTGACGATAGCAAATTGTAATCATGGGTGTCTGTTCCGAGCACGTAGTACCTGTCTGTGCGTAAGATGTAAATCCCTGCTAAAAAATCATGTTGCGTCTTCGTATCAAAGTATTAATTTATTTATTTTCATCCTTTCCTTCAAATCTAAATTATTTGTTAGGCAATCAGAAGTTGGATTGCTAAACCTGAACCTGAATTGCTGCTTATGATATTGAATGTACTGTAACATAATTGACTTATCAGTTTAAATGGGATTTCATCCACAGGCCTTATTTTTTTAACTTGTCAACTTCAGATAGTATTTTGAAGAAAATGTGTTTAATTTAAATTAATTTAAAGAAATATGACACTTACTAGATTTGTCTAATCTGAAAAGTGTCACTTTGGATCAGATCCATCTCGATTCTCGAAGCACCTGTTTGTTTAATTCATGGATAACTTTGGCATATACATATACACACAAGGATCGGGCACGAGTGGGCATTTGGCAGGTGCAAGCATCAATGAAATCGGTAATTATGATAATTATGCGACGACCATCAGACCAGCTGAACTGTCACATGGATTATTCTTTCCCCTTGAAGTACAGAAACGTCAAACGTCAAACCGTAGAAAACAATGATTATAAACTCAAAGTATATATTTGAACAATATTTTGATAACATATATACCAACCTAAATGCATTGGAAGTCAGATATCTTTTGAAATAGAAAGGCTATACGTAGATTAGATATACATATGAATGTATGCTTTGGATATAAAACAGATAATAATCAAAGTGGCTCCATGGTTGACTAAATTAAAAATATAAATACAATAATTTACCAATTGCAAGACACAATTGTTGCTCGAAATTGGTCCATGACAGCCAGTTATTAGAAAAGATTTTCTACAATATTCCAAAACTTTTGAAATCTATTTCAACAAAATGGTTAAATTCTTGGGATACTTGGCACTTTTGTTCTCGTTAGCTGACCTGTCTAACGCTGTCTATGTTACTAATTGTACAGGTAAATTTATCCAGATGTCATATACATTTTTAAACGGGAGGTTTTTTATCTCAAATTTAAATTAAATAATTAAATTTTAAATTTAAATTAAATAAACGAGAAAATGTTATGATATTTTTCTAAATCCATGAATAGGAGTGAACGCACCCCATCCAGTAAATGTAATCCTTCCATCCTGTAATACTGCTCCATGTATTCTTAAAAAAGGGGAAACATACAGAGTGGAAATAGATTTCGAAATAGGTACAGCGTCACCACTTGACACTAATTAAAAAATCAAATATTGAGCACATTGAGATTGATTGTCGGCTCAGTGGTTTATTGAATTTGACTTATGTGTTGTGCAATACGGTTTATTTGATTGTAATGTTTTTGTGGTTCGAAATATAGACCACGACTCGAAGTCACTTAAAACTGTGGTGTCTGGAATTTTGGGTGGGATAGAGTTGCCTTGGAGTGGTGTTGGTCCAGATGGTTGCAGTAATTTAATTATCGGGTCTTGCCCTCTTAAAGCATGGGACTATGTCACTTATGCGGTGGAGCTTAAGGTGGAAACTATTTATCCAACAGTAAGGTTTTTAACTACCACTTCATTAATTACATGTTATAAAAATATCGTTTCATAATTGAATGCATTTAACTGATCATATGATTTTTAGACCCCCTTGGTGATCAAATGGCAAATTAAAGATGATGACAATAAACCGATATTCTGCTTCTTCTTGCCGGCTGAGATTCAGCCATAGTTAGTCTACTAGCGTCTACCAGTGCATAGTGTAATCTGTTTGACAAAATAAAAATACTACTTCGTAAATAGTTGTTCCCTTATTCAGAAATAAAATCATTTATCAAAATATAAGCCTGATTTAAAAATTAAAAAACTGATTCATTTAAAATAAAGTGAAAAAACTTTCAACAATTTCAGTAGTGGACACCAATTAGATGTCTTTTGCGCTCTAAGGACAGTATTTTTTTACAGTTGTATGGCTGATCTTTAAAGTATCCCTAAAATTCATAAAGCATACGTGTATCAACTATCTGTAATAGGTAAAAGTCACATACATTATTTTTATATTTGGTCCATCCTATTTGATTCCAGATTTTGCATTGGAAAATTTTGTGACGGCATGTCTATCTTATCATGAACTTTCAATTTCAATAAGCAGACAGGCAGACAAACCAGGTGAGATAAGCCCCTTATGAACGTTATACAAAATAGAACCTAACTAGGCAAACCTTTTATGTTCAGTGTAACTGCGGTTTATAAGGGTCGTATTTATGAGTTCCTAGATTTAGCTGAAATCCAGACATATATAGGAGTTCATGAGTTTTAAATTTATGTGTGATATATATTTATATTTGATAAAAAGGATTGACTGGTAAGGTTTAGAACCTACTTTCATTGACTAGAGTCTAACGTTTACAAAACATTATAGCAGTTTTATTCTGCCGTGAATTTCCATTTCAAAACTAAGCCGAGTAGGAATAGGAACACAAGTATTTACAAAAGTAATATAAATGAATAATAATTTTATGATCAATCGGATGGCTGATTGAAAAGCTGACAGTGAAAAATGGGAGGAAACACGAAGATAGGTTCATCTTCTGAAAATCTGATGTAAATAAGACGGATGTCGGCGCAATGTCTCTGCCCTCTCAAAATACAAATAATGGATTGAGCCAGATCAGATACCTTTCGAACTGTTAAGAAACAGATTGGTACACAGAACTGTAAACAGTTCAGAGTTTCAGAGTTAACCAGATAATAGGGAGCCATTACTCCAAATGTGCTCATCTTTCCTATTCCAAAATTCCTGTGCGTAGAATATACCACCAATAATAAAGATATTTTCATATTTTATCTAGCAGCTATGAGGGATTTATTTAGATAAGGGAAGCTATTCCATATTCCATTATGTCTTACTTATAAATTTTATTACGGGTCTGTATCTGTCTTTGTAGATTAATTTCCCTTTATAAGATATTCTATAACGTAGAATACAATAGATTGTTTATTTTTATTTGTAAGGACATCATGCCTAGTTATTGTCTAGAGCTTATACTGAAAAGATAAATTGTTGACTAGATATTAACAGCATCCGCATACTTTATGTCCACTACCACAAATATTCGTAAAATGTGATTACCTAATATGCTGGAGAAATTCTTAATCCTAAATGAATGAAAGTTTGTATCTCTCCACGGCAATGATCAAAAGGCAAAGGCAACTCGGTTTTTCCATTGGACATCCTGATCGAATTTTATTTGCATCAATGGGGTATCTTTCATCGATTGACGTCGATTTTATATGCATCAAAGCTACCCATTCCTCGTTACAATGTCGTTTTTGTTAGTACGAGCCGTTGCTGACGAGTATTTTCTACATTTAAGGATTCTTGTGCGTAGTATTTGTCTAAACGGGGTTCATTTTCAAGAATCATATGCATATTTTGTATGAGATTTAAATTTCAAATATTTTGTTTGACATTGACATGCACGCTGCAATCCCTCCATTTATCAATCCATCTGGATCAGTCTAGTCCCCATCTCCATAAACATGAGACACCACAAGAACACAATCCGTAAGAGTGTGCAGGCGTGAATTTATTTTCTGATCTAAGTCACATCAAGATTCCCTTTAATTATCAATAGAACATTGACGGACACCAGATTCGGAAAATCTTTTAACAATCTTAAAATGGGAAAGGTACCTTTGGACTCGTCCCTAACATCTTTGATCCGAGTGTCGATGCTCATCATACTTTTCTTTGGTAGGCTGTTCAATCCTTTCCACACAAAATTAAGTGCATGAAATAAACATACAATTTGAAATGTAAATTCGTACTATTTCTCAGCTCAAAGTTCCTGGAGTATCCATTGCGTCAAGTGCAAGCATGCCGGCCTTCGCTGTAATGACCCTGAAATGGTGAAGTGTAATGGTCCTGAAGAAATGTGCTTTAAGCAATCGATTATTTTACCTGAAATAGCTGGCCGAATCGTTACTGGAGGTGAGTAGTATTTAAAAATTGAAATGCCCTACTAATGACAGTTTATCGCCCAAGATTCCTAATGAATTAATGGATTCCACAGGTTACAATTCAATAGAAATTGAAAAAGGGTGCAAGAAATACACAGAGGGCGAGCCCCAGAACTCGCAAGCCTGCGACTATCACCCAAACCTCCACCCGCCTTTCGAAGGGTTCCGCTGTTGGTGCGATGACCAGGACTTTTGTAACTCCTCCCCGGTGTTCGGGAATAATTACTGGATGACATTAATCCTGGTGACCGTTTTTCCATTCATCTTGATTATATTTCAGAGGGAGTTGATTCATGATTTTGTCCAGTAGAATATTTCAATTTGTTCGGGGTGGGCAGTGTGAAATCATGTGAAATGAAAATCAGAGGTTATTAGTTACCGGTATTGTGAAAATGCAGTCTTTTGCTTTCTAGTTTTGTATTTGATCAAGAATGTTTCAATTTTCCCTGCTGTTTGTATTGAACTTGTTTTCGTAAATTTTTATAATGTTTAAGAATGAGTTTTGAAAGGTTTACTTATTTTATTTTTGTTATTTCGGGGAGGAATAATATAATTATGCGTGCTGTGCTTGTTCCAGCGATAGCGATATCTTCGGTGTTGTTGTGGTTGAATTTATTTTTTGGCCTGATTTGTCACTGTTTCTCAATTTGAGTTCTGAGAAGTCGGTGAATATGATTCTAGTTCTTACTTTTAAATAGTTTTAGCTTCATAGTGAAAAAAACTCCTCTCTCATGAAACGTGATGTTTCAAAATTCAAAGGTTAACTTCAATAATCTGATAAGCCGGTGGGTAACGAACTGGCTGGTACGGAGACCTTTAAGATCCAAGATGGGATCTAGTGAAGGTGTGAATCATGTGAATGTCTAGTCTAGTTGGAACTGGTTGAAATTTTTTTTAGCTGGTTTTGCATAGTCCATAAAAAAGTTATAATTGGCTTATTTCTAATCCTAGTTTCAAATTAGTTGTATTCATGATGCTTCCCTATACATGAATTTTTAACTGAAGATTTCTAAATTGGATAAGCCTTATTGATTAAATTACAATATTACCAACAACGCAAAAACCTTATCCAAAAGCTTTAATGATAACATGTGTAGGTAGGTACAAGGGCTCTACGGAAAATAATTTCATTACTGATTTACCATCATGAAGACAAGAATTGTTTACTTATGATTTAATGCATTAATTATAATTCCAGTTTCCATTTCATATCCACAAAGCACTGAGTGGGTGCATTCGATTATTTCGATTGATCTCATAAAAAGTCCTCTCATATGTACAGGCTCCTATTCTAATGTACACAACGCCACAGGTGTATTGTTGTTAGTGGTTTCCATCGAAGTGGCAAGTTTATTCAGCCTTTGCATAACATTTATTTCCCATAAATTATATAGCTATATCGAGTGGCGACTCTGCAGGCATGTGACTATTGTGTAATTATGCGTCACCCAGTCACCCATATTTTACACAACAACAACAGACGCATTAATGCAATTAGTATCCTTCAAAAAACACAACCATGAACCCGCAAGCCATTGAAACCAGTGTTGACTGATGCACAAGGCGGTTCGGATCTACCCGTTGAATTCCTCCTTGTCAAAATATACAGACCAAAGCAAAGGACGAAACCAAACCCTGTGCACTTTTTTGTACATATTGGCAGAAATTGAATTTACGTCATCTCCTTCTAAATCATCTAAACTTCCGATACTTCCAAAGCTGGCTACTAATCTCCCTGAACATATTGTGACTATCTGTCTTAGCTCCTTAAGCTTAGTTAGTTTACCATCAATCATTTATTAACTATCCAATCAAGTCAATAAATTTATACAGAGTTACCTGTTCCACAACTTCCAGCAGCCCCAGAATCTGGTGACATGAACAACGACTAGACAGTTAAATGTTGAATGGGTCTGCCTCTTCTGTCTACCGACGTCTACCTACACTAGTGACAATCTACTAATTCAATTTAGCTAATCCTTCTCATCTGATCTACCTTTACATTTAAAACGCCTATCAGGCATCTATAGTTAGGGCGTAGATTGAAAGTAATCTTTGGTGTGTGACTGATGAGTAAATGTTGGTGTATGTCTCATGACTGGATATATTTTTACAATATTTGACATTCAGTCCTCAGTCAAAGTAGTTAAGCTGTAAGATTTACCCTCTTTGCTTGAGTTTGTTTTCAAATTTCAATAGTATGTGAAATATATATATGAAGGATAATAATACCAAGGTATATAGTGTAGGAGAGATTAGTTAAGTAATTGACGTTAGTACTTGAAAAATAGTTAGTAGAGCCAAAATGGTTTTCGAAAGTATCGTGGTAGACCTTTTGAACCGGTTGCTGGGGGATTACTTTGAGAACTTGGATACCTCGCAGCTTAAACTAGGAATATGGGGAGGTAACCGCTTTGATTATTGGAAACAATCATCCGTTTTGCCTTAGCGTATATGATATTAACCGAGGGATGATTTTAAAATTTGTAGGAGATGTAGTCTTGCGAGAACTTCTGCTAAAGCACTCCGCTATGGATGACTTGGATCTTCCTTTCAAAGTTGTGGTTGGTAAAGTGGGTACGTTTTGAAAGGTTTAATTAAAGTTGGGAATTACATGATTAACTTGGGCTATGTTTCTTGTGGTATAATTTACTAGGAACGCTGCGTATGAAGATCCCCTGGAAAAATCTATATACCGCACCTGTGGAACTAAATCTCCAGGACTTATTCCTACTAGTCACGCCGTCATATGCTGTAAAGTACAATGAGGAAGCTGAGGAAAAAGCATTACAGGCAGCAAAACAGAAGGAAATTACTAGGCTTGATGAAGCCAGAACAAAGGAGAGATTGAAGAAATTAGGTATGTAGATACTTTTGGGATTTTGACAGTGTATTGAAATTTGGAAATTGTGTTAAGGAACAGTTTTCTAACTGTATTTCACAGAAGGGGCAGACAGTCAGCAGCAAGAAGATACTTTTTCTGAAAAACTAATCACCCAGATTATTAAGAACATCCAAATTCGGATAGACTGTATTCACATACGTTATGAAGATGATGTCACAAAACCCAGCAGTCCTTTTGGATTTGGTGTTCTGTTAAAAAGTCTTTATGTAGAAACGACGGATGAGGAATGGAATCCAACTGTGATAACTGAGACTATCGAAACTATAAACAAAGTAAGAGGTTATAGATTTGGAATGACTGATGATGAACAAACACAATGAATCAATCGACAACTATACATACCTATCTAATGCTTATTTTCAAAACCTTTATATTTATTTCAGATGGCTACGCTGGATGGGCTTTCGCTGTATTGGAATTCGATGACAAGTCTTATTCAGCAGGAAGGAATCAAACCAAACCAAATGATAGAAGCTTTAAAAGATTTAGTTGAGAATGAAAATAATCGCCTTACATACAGTAAGTGACGGACGGTATAAGTTATAGCCTAGGTTTCGTCAAACCAACTAAAATAATCAAATGTTTAAATTGTTTAGTTCTTCGGCCGATATCCTCTGTTGCAAAGGTTCTTCTTACACCAAACCCGGAAAGAGTTTCACAACCCTTTTCTAAACCCAAATTTTGGATTGATGTTGTAATGGAGCAACTTGGATTGGGTACTAATTGCATACAGATGTAATAGTATCTATGCACAATTTATTGAATTAATCATTTCGATACTTAACAGGGTTGACGAATCTACAGTTTCAAGATATAATGGAGTTAGCCGAAGCCTTGGATTTTATGACGAGGGCTCAGCAGTATAGAAAATATCGTCCTACTGTTACTTCTCACAAAGATCATTACAAAGAGTGGTAAAAAGGATTTAATTTAATTTTACGTTACTTTTAAATTCTTAATGCAAAAATTTTTCTATTTGTGCTTCAATTACAGGTGGAAGTTTGCTTGCACATGCATTGTAGAAGAACAGGTGAAAAGAAAGCATCAAAATTGGAACTGGAACCACATAAAAAGACACCGTGTGTTGTGCAAAACATACGCAGATGTAAGCAAGATTAAGACTTAAGAACATTTCATTTACAGAAACCAATTGAAAGTTGTTATAACTATTGTTTTATAATTTAACATTGCTACTAACATTTAGGCGTACTACAAAAAACTGACGTCTAAAAAAATCAAAGCCGAAACAACTCTGGCGTTGCAGGATTGTGAAAAAAAATTAGACGTATTCAACATAACATTGGTCCGGAAAAGGGTTGAAGTTAAGGTGGAGAGAGAAGGCCAGCATAGTCAAGAAGTAGCACAAACTGGGGGTTGGTTTTCTGGTTGGTCAGGATGGTTTGCTGGAGAGCAAGCTCAAAGCGATTTGTCTGATAAAACAATGGGCGATATAGTTCAGAAAATAGGCGAAGCCTTGACTCAAGAAGAAAAGGCCAAGTTATATGAAGCAATAGACTATAGTGAAAATACGCTGCCACTGGACTACCCTGATTTATATGAGGAATACTTTCTCAATTTTCGTCTGAATAAGCTAGTTGTAACAGTACGGGATGTTTTGGGACGGGAAACTAAAGGCCACAAAATTTTAAATCTAGAAATTTTACAAGTTGAAACGAAGTACGTTTTAGAATTAAGTTTGCAGTGGATCCAAAATTTACAGAAATCTTTATTATCTAACTTGAGAACAATCTTTGATAATCATAGATGCGCGTCAAGACCTGTAAAAAATGGACTAAAAGTTGATGTATTAATGGGGAGCTTGGAAGCAGAAGGTTTGAAAGGCAAACACGATAAAAGTGCTGTGAAGATGGTCACGTCTAAAACAATGCCCGGTCATAAGCATCTCTTCGAAGTATCATTTGAGAGTAATCCACTACATTGTCAAGCGAATAAAAAACTTAAAGTACAAGCCCAGCCTGTAGAAGTTGTGTATCATGGAAAAACTATAATTCATCTTGCTAAATGTTTTACTCTTCCTCCTGAGATACAACTTAGCAAGTAATACACTTTATTTATGCCTTTTATGTGTCATCAAATGATTTGCTAACATCAGATTCTACTACTCTACCATATTTTTAGACTGCAAGCTGCAGCTATGTCTACTTTCCATGAATGGAGAGAACAGTCAGCATCAGGATTACAGCGTTTGATAGAAACTAGAGGGGAACTGGATATCGATATTGATCTCGTCGCCCCTTATTTCCTAATCCCACAAGATGGAAAGATAAGTTCGTAAGTCAACTGTTTAATTCATTTTAAACGAATTACTTTTTTTCTTTGAAAATTATTTTTTTGGAGGTATAAGACATAAAACGCATACAATTTTTTTTATTCATACAGTAAATCCAGTGTTCTAGTTGTTGACCTTGGAGAGCTAAAGTTAAAAAGTAAACCAAGAAACAAACGTTCGGGACAGGACGCAATGCTTAGCTTAGGAAAATCTGTTGGACAAGATGCCGATTATGTTAATGCTATGAAAAAAGTTGCATATGATACAATGATAATAGAATTGACGGAATTTCAAGTAAGTTATTTTTCTGTCGCTTTCCGTTCATGTTCTTTTTAAACGTGATTCTGTTGCTAAAGATATTCATCGCTCTTCCCGGAGAAGATTATGCCCCTTCGAAAGACAAACTCTTGACCGAGAAATTAGGACCTCAGACATTAATAAAATCCAGTAGACTTCTTCTTCAGTTGGACCAGAGTCTAATTCCTGATGATCCTCGATTTGCTCGCTTTCAATTGGAAGGCAACCTTCCACTTTTAGATTTAGACATTTCCGATCATCGCCTTCTTGAACTTGTCAAGTTGTTGGTCACTCTTCCCTTTCCTCAAGGAGGAGATGCCCCTTCCACAACTAATCCTCCAACTTTAAGCAGTGTACGCATGTTTGATTTTGAGAATATTTGTATTTCAAATAATAAATATATTCAATAATTACTTTCTCTTTCGTTAGATTGCCGAAGATCCCTCAGTCACGGAGTCTTATGCAATTTCCAAAATAACTTACGGGGACACAAAGCCTGCAGATAAGGATCGACTGATGATTGAATTTATCGATTTTCTAATAAAGTTCACCGTGGATTGTAAGCTTTGACATTCATTGATCAGTCTTAGTATGATTTTTGAAACTGATTTTGTTTAGAGAATTGGGTTTCTGTATTTTAGCTATAAAAATTCGGATCACTCGATTGAATGATTCAAAAGTTCTTGTGCCTTTCGTCGATTTTGAATTGAAGCATCTCCAAGGAAAGCTAACGAACAAAACGTACAGCAGTGGTATTGACTTAGCAGTTGGAGGGCTCACAATGTGTGCTCTTCAAAATAAGATACCTGGCAGTGATGAACCGCTGTATTTATTGAAAACTCCAATAGCTATCGACAAGCATTTATTTAAAATGCATATGTTTTCGGTAAAATAACTGAACAAAATGTGATTTTTGGACTATGAAATATAACTTAATTTACTTAAATTTTGGCCCATAGATTTTCCCGAATTGTCCAATCAAACTTGCTGGGAAAGTAAAGCAGCTTATTAAAGTAGATTTCTCCTCTTTAGATGTAATTTTACATCATGAAGCCCTTAAATCATTTATAGCGTTCGGCGATGAAATTACTCAAGCTATTTCTATTGCTGCTGACAACAGTGCATCTCCGAATTCCGATTCGGCATCATTAGATTCGGTTTCGATTTCATCTAAAACCTCCATGAAACCAAAACGCCGTTTAAGCAAACAGTGTAAGGTTATTAGAAAGCCATTAACATTTTATCAATATATTTTAAATGCTGACAGTTTATTCTACCCATTTAGTATCGCGAATCGACGCAAACCGTCGTGCGGTAGCGAAGAAACACACCAATGTGGACGACATTCTTTTGCAAATAGATGCAAAAATGGAATCCTTGACAGTTCAACTTTCTTCTGAGAAGAATAATCTTGTTCGAGCAGTGTTGAGACACATGGATTTTTCAATGATTCAAAAAACAGGAAAGACAGTTATGGTTATGGAGTTAGTAGACTTGGGGGTTCGGAATCTGGATCCTAACACAATCTATAAAGATCTTATTGCAGTTGATGCCGACAAAACACTGTCTGTGAAAGTAACCATGCACGACGACGCAACTAAGGGAAAGCATTATTACGATATGGATAAACACGACATGTCTGTAAAAATTGAAACTGGAAGTCCTAAAATATTCTACATTGGTCGATTAGTTGACGAGATTTTAGCCTTCATCGACAATTTCGCTGCTGCAAAAGAAGCTGTTATCGATGCGTCAAATGCAGCTGCTGCAGCAGCAAGGGAAAACGTGGAACAAGCCTATGCTGCAGCATCAAGAATTCTACTTGACATCAATCTCAATGCTCCCATAATTTTTGTTCCAAGGAATGAAAAGAGTCAGCAAGCTTTACTTGCTGATCTTGGACGATTGACACTTAAAAACAAGTTTACAAAAGAGCAAGTCGAGAATCTATCAACTTTTGCTATCATTGACAAAATGGATATTAATCTGGCTAACATGAAAGTTTCACGAATCCTGTTTGATAAAGATACTCAAAATTTACAGTCAGAAGTATTATTGCTGGAGCCAGTCAACTTTAAATTACATATGCAACGAAATCTAAGTTCGGACTGGTACCACGGAATTCCCGACTTCGCCATAAACGGGACACTCTGGAATGCTTTTGTAAGAGCCAGCCAAGAAGATTACGAAGTTGTAATGGCGACTCTTCTGGAAAACATTGCTTATACACCAGATAAACCTGCTCTTCCCTCATCCCCCGATCCCAAAGCTATCCTTCCAAAGAAGAAAAAAGTTAGTAGAACACCGACTCATGTAGAAAACGTCGAAACGGGTAGCAGTATGCATACCATAGTGTCTACCAATACCTCCGCTAATTCTATAGTTTACACTAAAATGGAGATAAATATAAGTGTTCCTCAGTTGCGAGTAATAATGTACCAAAAAGGGGCAGTCAAACTAGAGCAAGCTCGAGGAACGGTGGAGAGAAATGAATTAACAGCTTTTGCAGACTTTGTAATAAAAAATGTTCAAATGGATATGAAATCTTGGAGCAACGGAAACATGGTGTGTCCAATTACTGTGGGCGACGTTAATCTCAGAGACATCAGACCAGGCAATCGAATAGTGACAAATCTGATTCAAAGGAAGGGAGGACTATCAGACTCTACTGAAACTTCCATAGCTAAGTTTAGCTACAAGCAGGAAGTCGCTGATAAAGCAGGAACTACAATGATTTTGGAAACCACAAGCATTACCATCGTCCTTTGCTTGGATTACTTGTTGCAGATACTGGATTTCTTTTCAAAATCTGAGGCAGCTCCAGCAGAGAATCCAAAACAGGATTTGGCTATGAAATATGAAAGACACACAACTGTCGCAGATCCTGTTCCGGTTAGAGAAATCACAGCAGATAAGCCTCATGTAACTGTTGGACTTGAACCAGAGTCTGAGTCCGAGCCATTTTCTGGGTTTTATAATTTCTCAGAA
Organism: Agrenia bidenticulata; assembly: GCA_034694785.1. Classification (NCBI taxonomy): domain Eukaryota; kingdom Metazoa; phylum Arthropoda; class Collembola; order Entomobryomorpha; family Isotomidae; genus Agrenia; species Agrenia bidenticulata. The sequence goes on along the minus strand of JAQFYM010002085.1, from coordinate 12,729 downwards.
ACGGAAATAATCCTAGTAGAATCAATGGATACAGTCCAGTCAAATGCACTATTGTTGCATTGTGAAGTCTCATTCAAACAGCTTGGAGTAGAAGGGAGGTCAAATATGATGGGTACAATTGGAAACGTCAAACTAAGTACGTGCAACTATGATCCTAATAATCAGCACCAATCAGTCGCTGAAGTAATCAGCCCTATGTCAGTCACTGTGGTAATGAATCACTCCGATGCTGTTGGTACGCTGATCGATGTGAACATATCAGACATCTTTATTCGCCTTACTGCAGGCACACTGGAGTTACTTTTGAAAATAGTTTCAACAGTTGGAGCGTCAAGTGACCCATTAGCCACTGGAGTTGTAATAAATGACTATTCCGACTTGTGGGATACTAAGCAGAATGAAGATATGAATTTCTGGTTTCTTAATCCAGATGCCTCCGTTGAAGTTGGACTAGAAGCTTTGCAACTCCAAGAAGACAAAGCTAGATTATTTAATGTAGCCGAAGAGTTAAAAGTCAGTGAACGGCTTGTCATGGAGTCAGGGTGTGTGGTTTTCACGTTTGAAACTGGGGTTGGAAATAACACCATGCCAATGTTGCTGATTGAAACAGACATAGATCTGCAGATGTTCGATTGGTCTAGTAACATGACGGTTGCTGGACGCATGAAACTAGAGGCAGCGTATTACAACGTCACTTTTGGAATGTGGGAGTTCATTGTTGAGCCTGTGGAGACAAGACATCATGGAAAAGTTGCACATCAGCCTTGGGAAATGTTATTTGAATATTCTTCAAGGATCAATCCTGCAATTTCTTCCTCTGAAGATGAAACGACTTCAAGTTCATATATGTCCGTAGCCCTGGAATCCAGCGATATTTTGGAGTTAACTGTAACTAGAAGTGCATTGGATGTTCTGGACGTACTTATGGATGACTTTCGAGCTGCAGCAAAGAAGCTAGTATCAGAAAAAGCAATTTCTACCGCAGCGTATTCTATAGTAAATGATACTGGATCAGATGTAAGAATTTTTATTAAAGACAAAGGACAGCAAGGTGCTTTTATCCTTATACGAGGAAACGTGGATTATGAAGAAGTTTTGCTGAAACATGGAACGAGGGTGAATTTAGGCTTAATAGAGTCTGCAGATATGACCAAGCATCACTCCTCTGTACTTCGAGAACAAGAAGGAAAAGAAGAACGTCTTCTTGTGATTGAAATACTGGACTTTAATTTCAAAAAAGACATTCCCGTCAATCGAGCTGCCAAGCGATACTACGGTTTCAAGCGAAACGAGCAGGGTAATTTTGGAATGATATGCGACACTTGGGTTAAAGACTGCTCCAAAATTGTAACCCTGCGGGGAATAGTCCAAATCGTGAATGACCTGCAAGTGGACGTGGATGTTTATTACAAAGAAGATAGTGGGAAAACAGCAAAACTTGCTGGAACAGCGATAGCTGGTCAGAAGTATAACTTACCAATCCCATGTACTTATACCAGAAGTGGGGAGCTTTTCTTTGCACCAGCAGGATATTCTATTTCTTCTGAACCCTTCAGTTGGACCACTGCATTGCAAGAATTGGAAAAGATTATGGAGCTAAAGTGCAGATCTCAAAATGATAAAGAACTAATTTTCTACATGAAAGTCATAGGGCAAGCGAAGCAAGCGTTGCACGAGTCTACAAACAGAAAGAATTTAGCAAGTCAATGTTGCTATATTCATCTTGAATCTCCATTACTCATTGACAATTTATTACCAGTATCCCTGGGGTACTATTCAAATCCCAGTGACGAGGCTCGGATAGCTGAGCATGGTACTACTATTCATGTCACAAGTATAGGAGCAGGATTGGATGGACACTGTAAACTCACATTACGAGTGAGTTGATCTAGATTTCAAACATTTTAACTGACTAACTCATTACTAATTAAGTTTCTTTGCTCGTTTTATTATGTAGGTACCGGAATATAATGGGATGGCTTGGAAATGTGACATTTCAATGGATTCGAATACGCCAGAAATTTCTCAATGGACTTTTGTTGCCGAACAAGATTCTCAGAATGTCATTACTTTGGGAATTCATAAAGAAATAGATGACAACGAAGTCATCTGGCACGTCTACGTGCCGTATTGGATGATTAATAGGACTGGATTGGATCTCGTTTATCGGGGAGACGACAAGCATTCACATCAGACGGTACACCCAAAAACTCAAGACAAACCTGTGGGATTTTCATTTCCAGGGAAAGCCTTCTTTTCCAAGAAAGCAGCTCGAGTAAAAATTCAAGAAATGGGTCTTGCAGGCATTGGATCGGATTGGTCTGAAAAGTTTTCATTGGATGTTGCCGGAAGTGGTGGATCTGTTACGTGTAAATCTCCTGCTCAATCGTTCCAAATCGGTATTGAAATCCAGCTAAGTTCTTGGGGCTTGACAAAATATGTTGTTTTCACTCCACGATATTTCTTAGTCAACCAATGCCCTTTCGATGTTTTTGTGAAAGAAGCACAAAAGTTAGAACATGAAATTGATGTCCCTGCAAATTCTTGCGTTCCTTTTTGGCCAAAGAGCGATGTTCCTCATCTTTTAGCTGGTATAGTAACTGAAGACGGGAGGAAACACGAAACCAAGCAGTTCAGATACGACTGTGTCCGGCACACTCTTTTACAGCTTCAGAACAAATATGGAGGTGTTCATGTTGATATCCATTATTCAGAAGCTAAGACCGTCGTTACATTTTCCGATTTCATCCCTGGACAGGCTCCTGTCTTGCTTGTGAATGGGACACCAGACTGCCCAATCGAAATATCTGAAGATGGGCTGGATAACATGTGTATATTACTTCCTCGAATGTGTCAGATGTTCACCTGGAAGGAGCCACTAGGGGAAAGAATTCTACTTTGGTCAGCAACTGGAGCTGAAAAGAAGCCACAAGGCAGCGATAGATTATTCGGCGATGGCTTTGGACATTTCACTTGCTCTAATGAAGACGAAGATAAGAAATACTACTGGATATCTTTCCTAGACGGGCTTCAGCGAGTGTTACTTTTTACTCCGGATGTTGAACTGGCTACATACCTGCAAGCAGCTCGAGAGAATGAGGTTGCAACCGCTGAATATATTATCATGCTTCATGGAATCGGAATTTCTTTAGTTGACAATGAAAACGCCAAAGAAATCATGTACCTGAGAGTAGCAAGGTTTACAAAATATATGATTGACTACAGTAAGATAAAATTAAATGATTCTGAATAATTACGTATTGAATATTTTGCAGCTCGGAAATCAGTTGGGAATCTTGTAAGTCTGGAAAAAAGAAACGCTATAAGCCTTTACGGATGGAAGATAGCAAAACCATCGAAATAGCATATCAAAACTATCTTAATCAGCGAGTAATCTCGAGTAACGTGAAATCTAATGTTAATTTAGACTCTGGAATTCAGGTACGGTACAGTTTTATTTTCGAAAGTGAATTTGTTTTTTTTGCCTGATAGTATTTCAAACAGTGGTTTATTAGGTCGACTTCATCACGATGAAAATAAATAAGCCACACGAAAGGAACATCAGGAGAGTGTTTCAGACTGGGATTTGGCTTCATTATAAAACACTTCCAAATTCAACGCAGTTTCACGCTAAAATAAATCGTATGCAGATTGACAACCAACTTCATGACAGTGTGTTCAGAGTTGTCTTTGCTCCAGTACCGCCTCCAAAAAGTGTTACTGCCGTTGGTAAGTCATATATATATATTAAATGCCGTTGGTATTTAGAAATATGTCACTGCTATTTATCGGTTATCTCAAAAATATTTTATTAAACAGATATGCCGAAACCGTTCGCAGAAATTAGTATAATGCAAAGAATCAACGCCCACAACTACGTTCAACAGTATAAATACTTCAAGATATTAGTTCAAGAATTCCATATTCGTCTGGATATTGGATTCGTTAATGCCCTCGTGGAAATGTTCAGTGGAACTTCTACTTCTAAGCAAGAAAATATGGTAATTAGTGGTTGAAGTATTTCTGAGAAAATGAAATGCTTTAAAAAAAATTTGATAATTATTTAATTCGTATTTCAGGTGGTCAAGTTCGCTAAAGAATATGAGGAAGCGTGTCTTAGTACCAACGATACTCTAGCCCGTCAAATAGTCTCACAGGGTCAAAAGAACTTTTATGACTTTCTGCACTTTTCACCGTTGAAGGTAAAAAGCAAATTGGTGTAACATACGTACAGATGGCTACAGATCATTGCGATTGTAATTTGAAATTTTGCGATTAGATCCATGTCAGTTTCTCAATGGGAGGATCTGCTAAGCTGTCAAACCATCTCCTAAATTTGGTGCTTGCCAGTGTTGGTGTAACTCTAACTGAAATCAACGACGTTATATTCAAGTAAGGTGTAATCACTGAATTTATTTCCTAATTCAAATGAAAAATGTATTTATTTTTGTTTTAGGCTATCCTGCTTAGAATTACAACATACGTTTTTGTCAGTTGAGCAGTTGTACAATGAAGTGTATTCTCATTATTCCTCTCAAGGCATCAAGCAGTTGTATGTATTAGTTCTTGGTCTAGACGTACTTGGTAATCCCTACGGCTTGGCTATGGGAGTTGCCAGCGGAGTTGAAGCCTTTTTCTATGAACCATTTCAGGTTTGTAAGATTTTTTTGTTTCTAAATTGATGAATTTTATAAGCTACTTCACAAAGTGTATTTTAACAGGGTGCTATTCAAGGCCCAGGCGAATTTGCTGAAGGATTGGCCCTGGGGATGAAAACTCTTCTCGGAAGTACAGTTGGAGGTGCTGCAGGAGCGTTTTCTAAAATCACTGGAACGTTAGGTAAAGGTATAGCAGCACTGACCATGGATGACGATTTTCAGAAGAAACGTAGAGACAATCTTCACAATCGTGGAGACGCTGCGGAAGGTTTGGCCCGTTCAGGAAAGGGACTTGTTATGGTACGATATGAATAAAATAATATAATGAACCCTTTTCCAGCTGTTAGCCGATGGTTCATGAGTGGCACTGAATAAAGTTCTCTCATTTATTTTAAACTTTTTCTTCACAGGGTTTCGTTGAAGGAATAAGCGGGTTTGTAACAAAACCTTTTAGAGGAGCGAGAGACGACGGTGTAGGAGGATTTTTCAAGGGTGTAGGAAAGGGGACAATTGGTCTAGTTGCTAGACCAGCAGCTGGAGTAGTTGATTTCGCTAGTGGATCCTTCGATGCAGTAAAAAAGTATGAGAGTCGTGTTTGAATATCTGCACAATCTTAAGACACTTAGTGAAAAAAAAGTATCATTGTTTATTGTATTGTTAAGATGTACCACCATTTCCGATGAGGTTCACCGGATGCGACCACCAAGATGCATTCCTCTGGACACTGTGTTGCAGCCTTATGTACACCATGAAGCTGAAGGAGTACAGTTGATTAAAGTTGGTTCGGAATTATCAAATTTAATCTAAGCTTTTTTTAATTTAATGTGTGATATTCCAACATAACAGTTAATTTTACATTTTGATAATAGGATCTAGAAAAGGGTCGTTATGCGAAGACGGATAGTTATATTGCTCATGCACTTATAAATCCTCATGGTATTTACGTTCTTCTGCTTACTAACAAAAGATTATTCTATTTGAAACGAGATGAATTATTTGGGGGATGGGGGGTAATAATTATACTATTTAAAAGTCGATTTCATATGGTAATTATTGTCTTGATTCTTTTACAATTTATTTGTTGTACTTAGACGGAGTGGTCATATATATGGGAAGATTTTTCCAGTCCACCGGATTTAGTTGAAAGAGGACTTTTATTCAGACTAAAACTGCCGCCGCATAAGAAGATGAAATTTTTCCGTTCTGAATCGTCTAAGGATGTCGTAGTACCCATTCATAGTGCTGAAGTTTGCACGGTGAGTTCAAAGTCAAAGATAATGATGATTAATTTTTGTTTAAATCGTGGTACATGATACATTTTCTACGATCGTCACAATTTGTGAATTTTCGTACTTGAAATGTTTTAAATTAGCGCAACGCTTCTTACATTTCGCAGTGGTTACTCAGCAAAGTCGAAGAGGCCATGAAGACGGAGACGGGTATGGTGTTTACGGACGGTACGGAAGCAACTGAATACGAGTTGGCTTGATAAGGCTTGGTATAAACCCTCGAAAAGCTGTATTACAGGCATGGTATGTTGGGTACTTTGGTGCATTCGTATACCTATTAAAATTTCCTGACGGTACTGTGATATTACGCAAAGCTTATGCAAGTACTTATGTAGGTAATTATACAAGTTAAAGTTTACTCTCTCCGGAGTGTCATTTTCTTATTTAACTCATTAACTGTGCTTGATATCAATCTCGTGTAAAACGAGAGTAAAAATGTATATATCCTGTTTGCATGCTTAAATGAATAAATAAAATCTTCCAAGTCGATGTTGTTACCACAAGTTAATAAGCTTTACGGAGTATAGCTCAGGTTCATTATTACAACATACATTACACACAAACTTTCCTATTGACTACGACATTTTATATAACACGCACACACTAAGTCTAGGAATAACAGTCCGAGCGTCAATATAATGGATTAAAACCATTATTACTGACGTTAAAAATCTAATCAAAGATCAAAGCTTGTATGCGAAGTTATTTTGTCGATTAACACCTATATACCTATTCCTCCACATACACACAGAGCCGTCAATGTCGAAGCAGTTTTCATCACTCGGCCCTCAATTTCCCATTCATGGTTTGTTTCTCAAAGTATTTACTGAAAAGCTGTTCTACAGATCTCCCGGTTTTGAGTGTCCATTGGATTCAATATCATAACTCTGAAAAGAGAATAGTGAATTTCAGAATGAAACATAATTTACGATACAAAATGATTTGTATACTAGTATTTCTATGAGAAGTTACCGGTTACCTTGAAGCTAGGATTGTCATAAGAGGATTCTGATTTTCTATCGTTGATTGGAGCTTTAGCATAATTTTGTTTCTTAATGAGAATCATGAGAAGTGCTATGATCCCAATTATTGAAAGTGCGGCCACAATTGCTAGAGCCACCAAAGCCCCGTAGTAACTAGTCGTCTGAGGAATTTGTTCTGAAGCTCGAGGATCTTCAAGTAGTTTGTCTGTTCAATGTAATATTCCGTTATTAAACTGAATTAAATTCAATATTAATACTTGACGCCAAATGATAGTTTACCTTGTCCAGATTTCTCTGGTAGAGGAAGGGGTCCGTCCTTAGTTTTGATAGGAATCACGTTCGATCGTTTCTTTTTACCATTTGTGAGGAAAGCTTCCATCCACAAAGTGTAACTGTGAATTTCATAATTATATTTTTATATTAAATCCTGCAACATAAACGAGATTTATATCTTCTCATGATGAAAGTCTCTTACTTAGTTCCTGGTTTGAGATCAGTGAGGGTTGCCCTTTTACTCGTCTCTCGTTTGGGAACCTTGAAATAATTTTTCTGTTCCTTTTGGGAATCAGTCATATAAATAACTTGGTAAATATTAACAAATTTGTCCTCCGGATGTGGAACACCATCAACGATAAGCTCGACGGTAGTTTCAGTTATTTTCCCATGAGTAATCGCTATATCAAATCCATAGTCATCTTCAGTGGGCGTTGTTTTGACGAAAATTGGTTTAAGCGACTTCAGAATCGTCGTTTGATTTGAATCAAATGGAATAAAAAGAAGATTGATCTCATATTCTTTGTCAGGTTGAAGATTTTCTAGCTCATATTCATCAAGAGAACGGTGAATCAATGGTGTCGTTGAATAAACCTGCAAAACCAATATTATAATTAAAACATTGCTGCACTCCGATGATACATGAGAATCGATTATCTGCCTACCTTTTCATCATTTGCTTTGTATGTTATCTGAACACCGTCAATCAGATCTTTTTCCAAGTCCGAAAACTTTCTCCAGTGTAACTTGACTGATTTACTTTCTGTTGCAGTGAGCTGAATCTCAGGGTCTACAAGAATCTCAGGGGGTAGAGTTGTAGTTGGAATGGCTGAAAGAGAGATGTATTTTATTAGACAAATCTATTTTGACTGAAATTTTTAGTTTGAATGTCAAGTTAGATAGCTTACGGAGGGGTGGAGTTTGGACACGTATGATATCGCTTGTTGGATGAAGATCTGCTTGAACGACCATAACTTTAATTTGCATATGATATTCAGAATCAGGTTTCAGTGACGTCAGGAAAAGTTGCAAATGAGTATTGTCTATAAGGTCTTCCGCTTGTTGAAATACTTTCCTATCCCATTGGGCTGGATTTGGTTTGTGTCTATAAGAATTTCCAAAAAGTTTTTTTTAAATGAACATTTCATTTCAAGTTTTTTGTCATCGGAAAAGAAAATAGCATACTGGAATTCACTGGTGTACAAAACTTCGACATGACCCTGCAATCCAACGAGAATGGGCGAAACCGTGAAATCTATCTGAAGTGTTGACTCGTTTAGAGGGTGAATAACAATGTTTGATATCTTGCTCCCTATACATTGAATTAATTTTATAATTTTGTTATGAGGATTAAAACACTTGACAAAAATGAATCCACAAAGTTCAGTTATTAGACTTACTGTCATGGGCTCCAGGAGGTGGTCTCTGGAATGGGTTTAGTCCGAATGGAAATTGTTCTGCTCCTATAAGAAAAAATAGATAGGAAATTATAGAACGTTCGGGATGAACTTTCGAAGCATGTTTCATGTTAGTGCTTTTAGTGTGCGAACTTAAGAGATGTTAGAGGGTACAAGTTTTAGTTTTTGCATCGTGGTGAACAATGCAGTTCATAGCAATAACCAACCTTATTATACGCAAACGGAGACTGCAAAGCTTCTATGACCAAATTTGGTTCTTAGCTAATTCAATGACATGCAAACCAAGGCTTTCAAATTTAAAACTTTCACAGTTACAACAAACTGTAATTTAAAATTAAACCATAAGGATCCTATCAAGTGCTTGCCGAACACAAACCTGGAAAGCCTGTGGGTGGGGCAGCATGTGCATAAGGAGGTCCGTGACCATGTTCCAAATGGTCGGGATATGCTTGGTCTTGGTAATTAGAGCCTGCAGTTTGGTAATTAGAGCCGGCAGTAGGAGCATTGGGGATTACTAAAATATAGCTTCCATCTTCTGCCTGTTCAACGAATTTAGCCCCGACGTCTTTTTCAAGCTCTTTGACTTGCTGAGTTGAATGAACTTGGACGTAAGTCCCGGCATGGGTGTATTGGTTTCCGTTACCACTTCCTTGATCACTTTCTCCCAAGGAAGACAACTGGTGCAACAATTCCTGTAGCTGGTGAGGATTGATTTTGTCCAAGCTCACAAGTGTAGGCTGATTACCAGTAGAAGGTGGAACATACTGGTCGTGGTCTTCGTCATGTTCATGTGCAGGATTAAATGGGGGGATAACATTTGTCCCGTTATTATACGGTCTTTTCAATGTCTGGTTTACGTTCATAAGGTCATTCGGTATTTGAGTCTCTGTCTTATTAAGCATGGTAGGCTTCTGCGTAATTTTGGGTCCATCTACAAATAAATGAACAACACATTCCGCTAGGTACTACGTGCTAATTTCTAATGTTTACGTGCAGTTATTGATATCAAAAGCTTACTAAAAGTAAGCCAACGACACTCAAAAGCGATTTAAGTTTTGAAATAATGAAGTTCCTTACTTGATGCGTTGTGCACAGGAAGTTGTGGACAAACCCATTGGTAGCAGCATTCATTATGTGGCATAGTGACCGCTCGGGCAAGTTCTTTAGGACAAGGAAGAGAAGGCGGTGGATGATCTGTCATTGACGGACAAAGGCTTTGACATGTAATGTTCCCGAATTCACAATAGCACCGCTTATCTAACAAACATAAAATGTAATGTGTCAAACGTTTAAATTCTATGCAATTGTGAATTGATGTTTTATATTGAATAGCAACTAATTTCTTATTTAAATCAGATCTATTTTATCCATACGTATTACAAAATACATATGGACCAAAGCAATTAATTAAAATGTGTAAAAACTTACCGCAGCCAGTAATCTTCTGAGGGATTTCATCAAAGTTACGGAAAACTAAGCCATTTTCAATCATGCAACTTGAGTGTTGAACACACCTCATTTCAGGACAGCAATCAGGAGCTTCCCTTCTGAAATCCTTCGTATCTGGCTCCCATTTAATACAGCTATCATCCACAAGTTCAAGTCCATCTTTAGGGCAGTCAATTTTGACACAGTTTACTTGACCACCGGCACCACAAGCGCAGTATGAATCACATTCGTCATAGAATTCTTCTTCGTATTCGTATACTTTTCCTTTGTATGAGCATTTCAACTTTTCTCCAGACGCTAGACTAGAATCTTCAACACTTGTCCCCATTTCGTGACTAACACCGGCAGAGGTTTCCGAACTCCCGGATTCACCTTCCTCGACGCTTGAGGCTTGTGGAATTTGTCGGGTAAAGCCAGATGCAGTATTACTTTCACTCTGGTTCAGTTTTGTTTTGAAATAGTATTCCTTTCCTGGAAGAAGTCCTGTTATTACAATGTCTAACTCGTCATCACCTATTTTAATCAAGTCTTTTATTTGTGATGAGTGATCTTTCCATGAGTTCAGATCTGGGCTGTACTTGGCGATCAAAGTATCATTCAACATGGTTGATAAATCTTTGCCAGGTATTTGAACTGAGACTTTAATAGCTGTAGCATTTATTGGTTGAATCATGGAAATCCTTATGTTAATTGGTGTCAATTTAGAACTAATTTCATCTGAAGAAGTTGGCTGCATTCGAGATCGTCCTTCTGCTAAGGCTGGGATTACAGTGGGAACAGAGTCAGTGGTGGTGGTGATGTCGGGTGACAGAGTTGTGGTTTGTTTTATGGTTGATCCTATTTCAGTCTCGTTAGCAGACTTCATCACATCACTCAAAGTTGAGTTTCCGCAGACAAAAACCGTGCAGCATTTGTCAGTTGGATCTGGCAGTGTCACGCAGTCATCAATTCCACTTGAGCCGGCTGGAGGACATCTATAAACACGAAAAACTTGTATTTCTATTCATATAAACAAGTAAGTACATATGCACAAAAAAATAATTTCAGCTTATCAATACTTTTCGTGACTCAAAAGATTAAAGCGGCCTCACAGAAATTCAACCAAGTTTAAACTAATAAGGGTTCTTGAAAGCATCGGATTTACCGTATTGAAGTAAATTTTATAACAATGACTACAAACAGATACGTCTTCTCTTATGTGTATTATGTTCAACATCTACCCTTTCCTTATATCTTTTCTGGGAAGAAATGTATGTATATTATCCAAAAATTGTTCTGAGAAATAATTTTACACTTTCTTGCTTATCTTTTCCAAGTAAACCAAGTCAGTAGAAAAAAAACATTTGAAAACCTACCTGGGCTGGCAAGTGACATCCCCATTGCTGTAGCACATACATTGACTATCACAGCCATCGTAAAACTTTTCATCACGAGCATAGGTTTTGTTTTTGTAGACGCAGCCATCGATAGGAACAGTCGGAATATCCTTTCGAGTTCCAGATTTCAAGGGCTCTCCATGACAGAGGAGCATTTCGCAACATTCCAAGTCGGAAGGATCTTTTTGAACTTCACATCCTGCTGGGATCTCTTTTTCTTCGTCTCGACGGTAATTGCACCTCGGCTGGAAAACAATGAGATTCATGAAATATCTTTTGAGCAATCCATACATCATTTAACTTTTTAGCATCTATATTTCCTAGCGAAACAGCTCATTGTTAGAATGCAGATTTTTTAATCTATCTTGCAATCTGTCTCGTAATTGGCGTGAAGCTAAAAAGTAGAATATCTGCTGAACTACGTTTAAAATATGCAAAGAAATGAGAAATGTAATTAAATAAATCATTTCGGGTAAAATCATCTCTTATTACCACACATAAAAATTCTCCAGATGTTTCACAGCTACACTTGTAACTACAACCGTCAAATTGTTCCGCCCCAAAGTCGTAAGTCTTGTTTTTGAAAACGCATCCTTCAGGTTTCGCCGTGGAGCTGGTGATGGGAGGAACCACAGAAGATGTGGACGAGGAAGCTTCAGAAGGAGTTGAGGAAGACGGTGGGGTTGCACCTGAAATTATAAAAATTCGTATTCATATCATGGTAATAAATGATTCAAATATTATTCAAGATCATTCAACTTCCCAGGAGTCAGATTTCAAAGAGGATAGTAATTTTGAAAACAAAAACAAGGAACAAATATAAAATTTTATGCATTTTTGCTCTCTCTCATCATTAGCTTCTGATGTTTTAAGACACTATTTTTTTAGCTCAAACACCAAGTACTTAAACCAAGGATGTTTTTAAGCGCTATCAGTTATCAAAGACTCTTTGGAGGGTGCATGTTCATCAACTTTTCATGTTAATTTGACGTTTTTCTGTGCATGCTCATTCCAGGAGCAAAGTGCCCATTGTTTGAAAAGATATTAATGTCGGTCTCTAATAATCCAGCAGCATGGTAAAATGATAGGTCTTCTGTTCAACAATCAAAGAATAAAAAATTACTGCCCCTTCTCTTTAAAAAATTGCGTAAGAATAAATAACTAAAAGAAACGGGTTGGTGTAAATATGTACCCGGTAAATATGTCCCGGTAAATATGTCCCGGTGGTAAATATGTCCCAGGTAAATATGTCCCGGTAGTAAATATGTCCCGGTGGTAAATAT